>ML384035.1:39351-54614 GCA_005239525.1 Nicotiana knightiana | reverse complement strand
GAACCCTAACCGTGTAGGAGACTCTTCTATTTCAATCGGGAAACATTTAACTCGTCAAACTCGGAATTGGGCGAAACTGGGGACCCTGGCGTTTGGGCTCTAACGCCCCCCTAACGCCAGGGGGGCCTGGCGTTATGGCCCTAACGCCCCCCTAACGCCAGGGGGGGCCAGGCTTTATGGGGTAAACGCCCCCCTAACGCCAGGGGGGGCCAGGCTTTATGGGGCAAACGCCCGGCTATCGCCCGGGCGTCTCCTTTTGCGTATTTTTGATGTATTTGCATCCCTTTAGCTCCGTTTCCATTTTCAATTCACCTACACATGAAATAAACTCCATTAAGCACATAACAAGTGTAATTTTATCATTAATGCTCATAAAATGTAAGGTATATCACATGCTAAACCATGAAATTTAGTCTAGCATCAATAGCCTACCATCAACACCCCACACTTAAACCATTGCTCGTCCTCGAGCAACCAAACTATACCTCACATTGACATGACCTTTTAAAACAACTCTCCCAACTCATCACACCAAGAATAATCAAAAAAGATTAAGCACAATACTGTAACATCCTCGCCTAAAGATTTGCCTGAAAAGAACCACGTATTTTTCACAACCCGCTCACTTACTCTAACACAAAGGTTAATGACATTACCTTTCCTTCGTGAATGAAGTGTCCTCACGCAACACTAGAGAGTAGTTACAAACATAATAAAGTTTAAGAATAATTAGGAACTCAAGATAGAAAAAATTCACTCACTCTCAGAAGTAACATTCATGTGCCACAAAAGACGTACCATAAGCTTGCCCGTAATGTACTACTTTACTAATTGAGCTCATTCAGTCAAGGATCAAATAAGACTTTATTTGGTTATAATGTAAGTTGCGGGATGGGTAAGATACATTTGGCTATAAGCATGACTACACCTCCCTAAGCACTTTAATACATACAATTTCACCATTCAAACTCCACACTTATGTCAAACCATAACCCCACCTTCATGTCAATATATGTCAACTCCCTACTTCTTTACGCACAATTACATCAAGAATTACCACTATAAAGGAATCTTTTTTCGCAACCATCTAACTATTTTATTCATTTTATTTTTCAATTCAAATGGCTCTTATTTTTTTTCAAAGCAGTGCACATTTCTTTTTATTTCAATAGTTCCACTCAAAAGCCAAACCAACACCCCACACTTTAACTTTTACAAAGTTGATAACAATTTCATGTGCTCGTGAGAGGTAAGAAGGTTATAATAGATGTTCGATTCAAACAATTGGGTAAGGCTTGTAATGTGGTTTCCAAAGAAACAGGATTACAATCTCAAAGGGGTCTACTAGGATACATAGCAATTAGGTGGGTAATAACATATAACATGCTGAACAAAGAAACACCAATATCACTTCCAAGACTGAATAAAACTACTATTTCACTTTGTAAACACACGGGAAAAGTTCTAGACATCAAGTGCAATGCACAGAATACCCAAACCTCACACACACATGACACATAACTCACTCAGGATCGAATTCATCAGGACACTCTAGTCAAAGCAGTTAAGCAAAGTTAAGATCATACAATTTAGCATAAGCGTCATAACTAAAACACTTACTATTCTCAAGGCATAATAAAGTAAAGAGATGTTGCTTTCATTTAAAATCACGGCACAAGAGCTCCTAGTCCTAAAAAAATAAAACTAACTACACCTGGTTCAAACAAAACCCTTGGAAAAGAACTGCGACAAAAAGAAAAACCAGGGGGAATTATTATACTACCTAAAGAAAATAATATTCTTTTTCTTCGACTTTAAAATTTTCAATCAAAAGAAACGAAAACACACGCAAGAAACGAAAAAAAACCAGTTATTTACATATTTACATCCCCACCCCACACTTTAAATAGTGGCATGTCCCCATGACACACAAATAAAAGCAAGAGGTAAAGAAAACTCTCTTGAACTTTTTGTGTTTCCGAGAACTTGTGAATTCCACCTCTAGTTCTGAATTCATTCTTTGTTTTCACTCCTCGAGATTCTTTATGGAGCTCATCATGCCAAACTCCTCTAAGGATATTTGTAAGACCGCTCTTTTCTTTCTTTCTTGGCCTTATTTGAGCGGTGGATTATTCTTGTAGGATTATCCTCAACTTGTTTCTGCATTCATTCACAAGATCAATCCCTGCATATTCTTGTAAATCCCCAAAAATAAAATCCACATGATCAAGGTTAGAATAAGAAAATGAAGAAGAAAGGTCATGTGGATATTCCTGTGGTATGTCCAAGACTAATGCTTCTCCATTCTCTTCTACTAAAAATTATAAATGTGGATACATGGATAGGGATTCAAACTCTTCTTTTATTTGCTGCATAATCCACCAAAGCCTCATTTTCAATCATCTCAGTTGAAACAAAGTCCTCTTGTGGTGTGGAAAACTCTCTGTAGATGTTCATTATCTTGGGTAGAATCATTCTAACTGGGTATCTCCATCTTATATTCACCATCATGAAATGATCTTTCTGAAAGTGTGCTTATTATTTGACTCACTTGCATTGTTAGGTTGTTAATGGCTTCATCATTTGTGTAAATCTCTCTTCTATCTTATTTATGAAGTCATACATAATCTCTTATAAATTACCTGTCTCCCTTGAGGTGGTTGTCTCACTTCGCTTTTATTCCAGTCATAATAAGGGTATTCATCCAACTAGAGTCAGAATTGTGTCCATATGAATCCTCATACCTGTACAGACTACAAACATAGTGAGAGTTTTCAAAATATATACCATTGGAAGAATACCTACCCGCTTGACAATCAACCCAACGAAGATTTCCACCGCATTTAAAACACATAGCAGATCGCTGACAATGTTCAGCTGCTAACTCTTCAACCATTTTCTTAGGCTGGTTGTACTCCATCTTTTCATCATTTAGAGTTCAGTATCAAGAATATGCTCTTCAAGATTTCAACAAACGAAATATTGAAGAGAAGTTAACATAACAAAGCTAAAAATAAAAAAAATTAAAAGCTGATTCCTGAATTAGCACTAAAAACTATTGCAAATACTATTGACTGCTAATCCCCGGCAACGACGCCAAAATTTAACGAGTGCAAAACACACATTTAAATTGTGCTCATTAGTCAAAGATAGTATAGTATAATATCGTGTCCACATGGATTTGAGTTAAAATATTCTCGTACTTTCTAGCTTGATTGCTATCCTGGAGGATCAACAATTGAGATTTATATGACTAAGAATTGAAATTAACTAAGAATCTAAAGCTATTCATCAGTGACTTTCGAGACAAGGAATAAGCAACTAAGATTATCAGTGGGGGAAAATAGGTTTTGACAGTATAGGTGCAAGATAATTGTTCGGGTTCTAACTCTAGATAATTTACTTCCAATCTTCAAGTGAATTTTTCGAATTTACTCTATTATTAGTTCAAAGTTTCAGCAAAAACTACTCTCTCAATTAAGTCTTAACCTCACGAGATGAACCAATTTAAGCAACATGAAGATATTCAAGAATGCATAGTGGATCGGTCTTTAGGAAAACCTCTTTCAATTATTCTCCTAACTAGATTTCATCAATGATTCAACTAGCCTCTTTCGATTACTTAGAATAATCTATGAACTCAACCAACAATATAACACAAAGATATCACATGTTATTCCTCTTTCGATTACAAGAACAAGTGAACATAGATGCAACAATTAAATCTTCCAAAAACGATTCAAATACATAAAAGTAGAGTTATAATCCACAAACAATCATCAATACACCAAATCCATCAAAACCCAAAAGGGTCTACTCCATATACATAGAGAAATTCATCACAAATATAATTGAAGTATAGGAAAACATATATTCAATCCAAACCCGGATCTTGAGCGAGGAAGGAATGATGAAATACTTGTGCTTGTGTTCTTCCCACTCCTCCTTAGCTTCCTTCAGTCTCCAATCTGTCAAAAATCCATCTAAAATGGTGTTTTGGTGTCTTTAAGCCGCTCCCAAAACAAACCCCGAACGAAATTACCCTTTTTAGCGGAAATGGGAAGTCACTCTATCATTTTTGTGCTACCGCATCGCATCCCGCGTCGCCCCATGCGGCGCTCATTTAGGTAATTCCATAACGTGCCAAAAAATCATTTCTAGCCACTTTTTGCACTGCTCTGCCGCGCCTCGACGCCGCTGCCTGCATCACGGTAGTGTAAATTTGGCCATAAAATGAGTTTTTTTCACTTTGCAGGAAGATTGCACTAGCTCTATGAGGCCCGTGGGGCAGTAGTGCAATTTTCTCAGAGTGAACTCGTTTTCTCTTTTTTTGATGTCCAAACTTGGTTTTCAACCCCCGAACGTGATCCCGACTTAATTGCTTGGGCTTCTACTCAGACTTCAAAGCTCCAAATAGCTCAAATTAGCTCCACAACATCTACATAATTCGAAAAATCACTCCTACACGGGTAAAATACAAAATAAGTGCAAAACACTACTAATTAAAGCCCAACACAAGTAAAGTACATTGAACTGAAGTACAATAAGCGACTACAACATAGGATTATAGCCTACCATCACACATGCTCGATCGTCAGGACTACCTGGGCACGGGGTTAAATCTCAAGCTCAGGAAAAAACTCATTTAATTCCTCATAGCTAACATAGATTATTTTTCTTGGGTCCACCTCGAGATGATAGGGATCCCGCCGGAAACAACTACTCACAAGCTGAGCTTGGATTCGAAGTTCCACCCGATATGACAGAAAAGGAGGTCGTAGTCCAAAGTCAAGCATACAATCAAAGACGAGGTATCTGAAATCCTTAAAATAGGGTCCATTCGGGAGGTTAAGTACCTCGATTGGTTAGCAAACATAGTGGTAGTACCTACAAAGGGGAATAAATTAAGAATGTGTGTAGTCTACAAAGACTTGAATAAGGCATGCTCCAAAGACTCATTTCCTCTGCCCAACATTGATCGCATGATCGATGCAACGACCTGCAACGAGATCCTCAGCTTTCTCGATGCTTATTTCGGGTACTACCAAATTTGGATGGACGGGCGACCAGGAAAAAACATATTTCATCACTTAGTATGACACCTAGTGCCATAATGTCATGTCATTCAGGCTAATCAACGCTGGTACCACTTACCAACGCCTATTAAATCGAATGTTCGAAGAGCAAATAGGAAAATCAATGGAGGTTTACATTGACAATATGTTAGTTATGTCTCTACGAGCAGAGGACCATTTGAAACATTTGTAGGAAACCTTCAACATATTGAAGAAATACAATATGAAGCTGAACCCGGAGATATGCGCATTCAGAGTCGGGTCCAGGAGATTTCTCTGGTTCATGGTGTCTACCGGGGAATCAGGGTCAATCCCAACAAAATCAAGGCCATAGTGGACATTACCGTGGTGGAAAATGTCAAAATTGTTCGAAGGTTAACCGGGCACAAAGACGCTTTGGGCCGATTCATTTCAAGGTCCCCCGAGAAGAGCCATTGGTTCTTCTCGTTATTGAAGAAGAAGAATAATTTATCATGGACCTCGAAATGTCAACAAGACTTGGAAGAACTCAAGAAATATCTTTTGAGTCTGCCTTTGCTTCATACTACGAAGGAAGATGAACAACTGTACCTGTACTTAGCGTTATCCGAGATAGCGGTAAGTGGACTCCTAGTCCAGGAAGAGTAACGTACACAATTTCCTATCTATTATGTTAGCAGGACTCTAGGCGAGGCCGAAACTAGGTATCCTCACCTTGGCGCTCGCCTTGCTAAATGCCTCTAGAAAGTTAAAATCGAATTTTCAATGCCATCCCATATGTGTCATGACTACTTACCCGTTAGGGAACATAATGCATAAACCCGATCTCTCAGGACGATTGGCCAAATGGGCCGTGGAAATCAGCTGGTACGATATCGAATATCGACCCTGAAGCGCTATCAAATCTCAAATTTTGGCAGACTTCGTTGCCGAATTCATGCCGGCCCTAACACTCAAGGCCGAGAAGGAATTATTGTTGAACTCAGGGACCTCCTCCAAAATTTGGAGCCACTTTACGGACGGTGCCTCGAACTCAAAGGGGTCCGGACTTGACATCGTGTTGAGGTCGCCGACGGGTAATGTAGTTAGGCAATATATTAGAATTGTAAAATTGACTAACAACGAGGCCGAGTATAAGGCCATGACTGCAAGTCTCGAACTTGGTAAAAGCCTGGGGGCCGAGGTGATTGAAGCTAAGTGTGATTCCCTCCTTGTGGTGAACCAGGTCAATGGAAAGTTCGAAGTCAAAGAAGAACGAATACGAAGGTACCTGGATAAACTACATGTGACGTTACATAGGTTCAAGAAATGGACTTTGCAACATGTACCTCGGGATCAAAACATCGAAGCCGGTGCTCTTGTTAACTTAGGATCGTTGGTGGATGATGATGAATTCAATTTGGGAACGGTCGTACAATTCATGAAATCGGTAGTGGAAGATGGCCATGCCGAGATAAACTCGACAAGCTTAACCTAGGACTGGAGAAACAAGTATATAGATTACCTGAAGACCGGAAAACTGCCCTCGGATCCTAAAGAACCGAGAGCTCTACGCACAAAGGTGGCCAGGTGCAGCTTGTCTGAGGACAACACCCTATTCTGGAGAACGTTCGATGGTCTGCTCGCCATATTTCAAGGATCGGGAGATACCGAATATGTTTTGAGGGAAGTTTACGAAGGAACCTGCGGGAACCGTTCGAGTGTCGAATCATTGGTTCGTAAGATAATCAGAGCCAGCTACTAATGGATCGACATGGAGAAAAACACAAATGAGTTCATGCAAAAATTCGACGGATGTCAGAGGCATTCACTGATGATTCATCATCCCGGGGAGCTACTATATTCGGTCCTGTCACCCTGGCCATTCATGAAATGGGGAACGGACATTATTATTCCCCTGCCATAGGCACCCAGTAAGGCTCAATTTATTTTATTTATGACTGATTATTTTTTAAATGGGTGGAAGCCAGGAATTTGATAAAGTTAGGGAGAAAGAAGTTGTTTACTTCATTTGGGACTGCATAATATGCCGGTTCAGAATGCCGGCAAGATCGTGTGCAAAAATGGGAAGCAGTTCATCGGCAGTAAAGTGAGTAAATTTTTTGAGGACCATAAGATCAAAAGGATCCTATCAACACATATCTCCCTAGTGGGAACGAAAAAGAGTAATCTAGGAACAAAACCATACTCCAAAATCTTAAGAAGAGGTTGACATATGCCAAAGTAAAATTGAAAGAATCTTTTCCTGAAGTCCAGTGGGCATATCATACGACCTCAAAATCTAGTACCGAGGCCACCCCATTCTTGTTGGTATATGGTGCCGAAGCGGCCAAAGTAGGAGAACCAGGGCTCAAATTACGATATGCAACCAAAGAGTCAAATGATGAGGCCATGAGTACGAGCCAGGCACTGTTGTATGAGAGGCACGAGGCCTCCATCATATGGTTGGCCGCCCAAAAACAACAGATCGAAAGGTATTACAATCGGAGAGCCAACCTCCACTTTAATATCGGGGGAAGTGACACTAATCACCTAGAACCCAAACGAATGTAAGTTGGGACTGAATTGGGAAGGTCTCTATCGAATTATCGAGATCACTCGCAAAGGATCATACAAACTTGAAGCAGGGAATGGTGAGCGACTACCAAACAAATGGAATGTGACCAACTTAAAATGGTACTACTTCTAAGGTAAGACCCGCATTCATTCTTTTATTTACATAAATTATGAATTGAACTAACACTTGAAGGCAACGACCAACGAATGATGCAGTTATTAGGCCTGAAAGTACGCGTTGCACTCTTTTTCTCTTGAACCGGTTTTATCCCAAATGGATTTTCTGGCAAGGTTTTTAACGAGGCAACAATAGATCATGGTGACTTAGATTTGAAGACTGAATATGAACCGAAGTCGAGGGTCACATCAACAGTATCCAAGCCGTCTCTACAATCGACCTCAAATATTAGGGGCCATCACCCCCGGATAATGACAAACAGTCTAGGCTCAGTGGATAGGATTTATTATAAGGGCCAAACGATCAAATGAACTGTGCCCACATAGACCACTTAAGCCATAACACAAAGCTTGTACACATTTGTAATCTTGTATGTTGTGCACAAAAATGAAAGAAAGTTTCTAACTTGAAGATACATATTTTGTCTCCTAAAAACTACTACATTTTGTTCCTTAAGGACATCGAGCGCAAGGGCTTCCTTTATAAGGATCCAAGAGATCAGCCTCACTCACGAAAAGTCATCCAAGGTAAACTCGGATGGCTCAGCTTGTCGAAGCCCGGGGGCACAAAATTCTATTAGACAGGGCCCGAACTTTATAGGCTACGGCCACCCCCACTCGGGGACTATCATCCTGGGTAAGCCCAGACGACTCGGGTATCGAATCCCTGGGTAATAAGCCTATTGGTCAATACCCAAACTAAAAAGGCTATGACCATCCTAGAAACGACTCGGAGACGTCCGAAACCTGAACGAAAACATAAGGCCTTCAGAAATTCCAAATCAGTTTAAAGTCTACCCTCAAAAAATTATAATCTAAAAACTTCTAAGTAAGCACTTTGGGGAAAGCTTCCGGTCATACCAAGCTCCCACGAAGTTTAAGCAAAATTACATCGAGAATAAGCCTTTTCGAACCTCTGAACAAGACCTTATTACTACATTCTAAGGCATTTGAAATGATTGCAATCGAGATAAAAAAAACCAAAAGAAACTTGAAAATTGCCAAAGGGAAAAGAGAAAAGCCTGGTACATATATAAAGAATCTTTATAAAGTCCAAACGGCCTCAAAAAAATATACAAAAATACAAAAATACAAAAACCAAAAAAAAAACAACAAGGCACCTAAGCCTAATCTTCGTCGGAGCCCTCCTCGTCACCCGGATCACGAGGTATTCTTCGCCCTCGGATTTGCCGGAACACTCGGAGCCTTCCTCGTCTTCTGGATCTTCCAAATTCTTGGCCTCGGAAACCTCTTAGCATTTTTGGTCTCGGCTGAAAGGTCGAAACCCCGGGAATGAACTTCCTCGAGAGCCTCTCTTTTGGACTGCCACATCACATATTCGATAGTGGCTTTCAGGCGGACCTGGGTTTCCTCAGCGTCAGCTCCGTACTGGGCCACCATCTCTTCAACATCGGCCCTGGTTATTTTTGCTGCTGACTTGGACATTTTAAGCTCCTTGCCAAGGGTATCCCGTTCAGCAATGGCCGAGCCCAATTGAGACTAGAGGTCTTCAATTTTTTGGGATCGGGCCTCCGATTTCTCCCTCGCTGCTTGAAGTTGGACCTCCGCGGAGGCTAGCTCCTCCTGGGCGGACTACGTTTCCAAAGCCAATCATTCCATTTTTCCCTTCCACTCTTTGGCTATGGCCTTGAACTTATCCATCTTGGCTTGAAGCTGGTTGATCCGATCAAGTTTCTGCTAGACTTGCAGGTTTTGACCATTAGTTTCCAAGCATAACTCGTCATCACTAACTTCGAAGATCTTTACCTCTTCCACCAGGCATACATGTTCTTTCTGAGCCGCGTCCAACTCAGCCCTGAGATTCTTGACTTCTCCTTCATGTTGCTCGCTGAGAAGCTTATACATGTCCCTCTTCTCAGCAAGCTCTTTGACCTCGTCCTCGAGTTGGCTAAGCTCATCCTGATACCGGAGAGGTTTCATGGTGGAGCACCGAGGCCTATAAATGTGAAAAGCAAAAGGCATTAGAGTCATCAATAACTAAATTCAAAGATAAAAGAGTGTGATAACACTTTACCCGGTTCAATGCATGTTGCGCTTTGTTGAACAAGCATGGCGCATCCACCTGAGTCCCTGAATCAGAAGAGTGAGTCTGAGGCAGGCACTCGGGAGTTGGAGCTTTCATTTGGCTTACGAGCCAACTTTCTCCTTGGTTTCTTTTTCTCCGAGCTCGGAAAACTCGAGGCCCTTCTCATTTTCTTCTCTCCTACTATGGCTCTGGGCTTCCCAAAGCAGAAGGATCAGCGGGCAGGTCCTAGCCCCCTGCCAAGGGCCTAAGCTTGATGGTCACAGGAAAGCCTGCAAAAAGAATAGAGGCAATAAGGACATAGTGTTGAAAAAGAAAGTCTTGTGCTACTTACTCGAAGAGAGGAATCTTACCGTGAGAACGGGCCTCCCAGTGGCCCTTTGAGAGTTCGCACCACGAGCGTTTGGCCTAAGGCATATGAAAACAAATGCCTCAGATCCACTCCTTGGGCCGAGGAATGGTGTTTTGGACTCGAGCAGGGGATGCACCGCAACAAACACAGATGAGAAAAGGGAAGATAAAGCATCATATCAATGTTTTAAAGGAGTTATACTTACGTGATAAATTCCACTTCTCAGGGAAAGGCCTTCACTTGTCAAGTATCAGGTCAGCGGACCTCACCGAAAAAAGCATCTTTTCCAACCCTGATCCCAGTCCTCGTCGATACTTGAAAATGGGGCTTTGTTGGCCCAGTGTACAAGCTTTATCAGTCTCCCTCAAAAGGTTCAGGGACTGTACAAGTAGAGTAGATGATCGATGGTGAATTTACATGAGTTGATTTTGTTCACAAAAAATTGGAGGAGGATCATGATCCTCCACATCGATGGGTGGATTTGGTCGAGGCATACGTCGTACCTCCTGCAAAAGTTCAAGATGACTGGGTCCACCGGGCCTAATGTAAAGATATAAGTGTAAACACTCATATATCTCTCAACATGGGTAGTGATGTCATCATTGATCCCGGGACTCACTATATCCTTATTCGCCCAGCCGCAATCCTTTTGAATTGTAGGAAGAACGGCCTCTGTAATAGAGCAGATGTGCCGTGACATCGCCTCGCATCGGTTTTGAACCGAAAAGGGATTTTCGACCTTGAGATCATCATTATATGAACACCCCCAGGGACGAACATTTTTATAGGGGGATCAGCTGCCGGTTCATCAGTGGCCGCGCACGGAGCCGACCTCTGGAGGACTACCACATCAGGGACGGTCTCCTCGACCTCAGTGGTCGGCTGCATAAAAGAAGGAGCATCTTTCTGGGGAACAGTCTTGTAAGTCTTTGCCATTTTTATCTGGATAAAAAGGTTTGAATGTATGAAGGAGAATGAGGATATGAAGGGTGAGAACTTGCTAAGAAAATCAAGAACACTAGCTTAAGTGAGGGGTAAAAGAAAGGTTGCAATTTGAAGAACGAAGGTAAGAATATTGAAGAATGAAGGAAGGCAGTGATATCTTGAAGGATTGAAGGTAGAATCTTGGCCACAAGTAAAAAAAATGAACGAAAGAAGGGGTATTTATAGGGGCTTCGCACGGTTTTGCATCCAGGAGTGGCCATCCGATGGATGACACGCATTTATGACGCGACTGACGGGAAGTTTCAATTTTTTTGTCATTTTGTATCGTAGTGTGTTGGAGAAGAGATCGAAGAACATATGTCGTTCCTCGTCGTTTCCGTAAAACTTACTCTATGAGAAACGAGGGGACTATCTGTATACGGGTGAAACCGGATCCATGAGACGGCCCGATTTTCGATAAAATAAATCGAGTAAGGGAAATGATGACAAGGAGTCGGAATCGAGGTAAGGGACTGTCACGACCCAATTTTCCCTCTGTTGGGTATCGTGATGGAACCTAGTCTTAGGGACTAGGTAAGACTAACATGTTACTGAATAACAACTATGATAAATCACATCTAACAATTTTTGAAGTGGAATTCTCTATAAAATTTACAATGAGCAAAACCGGTAGTACAAGTCATAAGCTCTACAGAGTTTTGATACAACTTGTAGAATACAACAGCTTGGAAATAGGTAAAAAAAAATAGTGTGAATAAAAAATAGGAAGGTGACTCTGAAGCCTGCGAACACAACAACAGGTTTGCCTTGAGTCTCCACATCAGCGATCCCCAAAGCTAGCTAATGCTCAATAGAATTCGAAATACTTGGATCTGCACAAAAATGTGCAGAAGTGTGGTATGAGTACACCACAACGGTACCCAGCAAGTATCAAGACTAACCTCAGTGGAGTAGTGATGAGGAACAGTCAAGACACCTACTGGACTAATTATATAAACAACAAAGTGTGATATCTACATAAAGACTACACGATATGGCTAACAATACAATAATTGCAATAAGAAAGGGAAACAACAAGTACCAGCGGAATACCATAATAATGTCACAGAAGAGTGAATGGAAACACAACCTAAATCCAAAATCACAGACACAACACGGACAAATAATAACTTAGCAACAACGACCGCTTTCACATCAGGTTTTAGTCAACAAACTCCACGAGGTATCGAACCTCGGACAATCACAACTCACGGGTCTCAATACCTGAACCCTAACACTTGGCATCATGTTCCATCATTACACCTCATAATCGCACTGACATAGCCCACCTTGTCTCGCCACGTGTGAAATAGTAAAGTAAATGCACGCGTTGTCTCGCCACACGTACATAATTATGTTCCCACCTTGTCTCACCACATTCTAAACCCACATATATATATCCCGCCTTGACACGCCGCATGTGCAAATATAAACGGTAACAACAACACGACAGAAACCTTGTGCAACCCCATACTAACAACCGCACGGAAAAAACCTCGGGCATCACAATAACAACAACCGCACGACAGAAACCTCGTGCATCACCACAACAAGTACAACAACAACAATGACAATAATACAAAGTACAACAAGTAAATCAACTCAAAAACCTCCGATCACAAGAAATGGTAGAACTAGTTCACAAGGAATAACCATAATAAAAAAAACTACGTGTAATAAAAATATCTCAACAGGGAAGAAAATAATATGTAACAATGGACCCACAATATACGGTTCAACAACAAGGAACTAACACGGGTCAAATAGTTCCAAATAAGGGCAAGCCAACGAAGTATCTAAGCTTATTTTAAGTTTGGACAGTTACGAAAGAAATACAACCAATTCAAATAAAGGTAGGCATTGAGATTATAACCATAACCTCGATTAAGGGTGAACATTTACAAAAGGGATACTACAACTTCAAATAAATATAAGTCGTTAGGGGAAATATAACATGGTTGGGAGAGATAACAGTTTCAATTAAGGCACATATGAATCAAGTAAACCAGAAGAGTGGATCATGAAGCAATTGATTCTAATTAAGCAAGTAGAAGTGAAACTAGTAATTAAGGAACGTAATCATAACAAGAGCAACTGCATATCCAATGAATACAAGGACTTAGGAACCCTTAAAAGGCCAATTTCCACAAATAAGTCCGAGCATGTACTCATCACCTCGCATATACGGACCACAATTAACATAAAAGTCTTAAATCCTAAGGGGTAGTTCCCCACACACAAGGTTAGGCAGGATACTTACCTCAAAGAAGACAAACTGATACTCTAAAATGAATTTCTCGAGTAAAATGACCTCCAGACGGCTTAAATCTAACCAAAATAACTTCAAAGAACAAATAAAACTGATAAGAAACTATTCCGGATCATAAAAACTCAATCTTTATCAAAATCTAAAATCGACCCAAAAGTCAACCCCCAGGCTCGTACCACGGAACCCGACAAATTTCACAAAACCCGAACACCTATATTGTTACGAGTTCAACCATACTAATATTATCAGATTCCAATACCATTTCGTCCCTCAAACTTTGATTTTTCATTTTGAAAACTTTCTTCAAAAACCACCATTTTTTCTCAACTCAAAACACAAATTAAATGATAAAAATAAAGATAAAATCATGAAAATATATTAAATTCTAGATGAAGGATACTTACCCAATCAATTTGATTGAAAACCCCACAAATAATCGCTCAAAACCGAGCTCTACAATTCAAAATATGATAAAATAGCATAACCGTCGATTTTGAAGATTTTATATTCTGCCCAGGTGATTGTGCATCGCGAACACAGAGGACGACTCGCGTTCGTGAAGAAGAAAAGTGAGGCTGCTAGGAAGTGCTTCGCGAACACGGAGAAGAAAAGGCGGGATTCTACGCGAACTCGTAGAGGAACACGCGAACGCGAAGAGTAACGACCACCAGTGCTCAGGGTTTGGTTTCTACTACATGAACGCAAAATGGAGGACGCGAACGCGAAGAAGGAAATGTGCAGAGCTACGCGAACGTGAATAAGAAAATTGAGGGGGTCAGCAAAGACACTTCACGAACGCGAAAGGAGCTTCGCGATCGCGAAGAAGAACACCAGAAATAGAAACAGAAGTTCAGAATAGGAGGAAAATGACCTATAGCCCACTAGGAACACACCCGAGGCCCCCGGGGCCCCATCTAAACACATGAAAAAGATATATAACATAACACGGACTCACTAGGAGTCTCAAATCACATCAAACAACACCGAAAATACAAATCGCGCCAAGAATCGATTTTATGAACTTTGAAATCTTCCAACTTCGAAAACTCGTGCCGGAACCTATCAAATCAACCTGGAATGACTTCAAATTTTGCAGAAAAGTCCCAAATGATACAATAGAGTTGTTCCAACTCTTGGAATCGCATTCCGACCCCGATATCACCAAAGTCAACTATTGGTCAACCTTCCCACCTTCCAAACTTTATTAGTTTTCCAAATTTTGCCAAAATACCTCAAATCACCTTACGGGCCACCAAATCCGATCCGAATCTGGACGTACGCCCAAGTCCAAAATCACCATATGAAGATTTTGAAATCATACGGAACCCGTTCAGGAGCCGTTTACATTAAAGTCACATTCCGATCAACTCTTACCGCTTAAACTTCCAAAACTTGAATCCTTATTCTGATTTGATTCTGAATCATCTGGTAATTGAATTCAACCACACACGTAAGTCGATACACATAATATGAAGCTTCTCAAGACTTTTCTCCTCCGAACAGGACAAAAATTCTCAAAACAACCGGTCGGGTCGTTATAGGGACTCATCGAGATAGGTTCCTGGGGCACGATGTCCGCCCTCAAGAATATCGGAATCGTGACCCCGGTGTCGATCCAAATCTTAAAAACTTCAGAGAGCAGTATCGGGAGATTGAACATGATTAAAAGGAAGACGTGATATCTTTCACTGGCCGGGTGTCGCAGTGTGGACCTCAGCATGTATCGATAAAAATCCAATGATTAGTTAAAAGGAAGACTTTTTTACCTTTTATGGAATTGTACCTAGGGTAGGACTCCCCTACTGTATAAAACCGGGGGGGGGGGGT
>ML384035.1:928-39004 GCA_005239525.1 Nicotiana knightiana | reverse complement strand
GGGGGGGGGGGGTCTGATTATTCATTGAGGACATTATAACATGCATACCAAGGCAATATACTATTATTCTTCTGTTATTCAAAGATCTTACATTTGTTGATCAGTGTTTCATTACTATAAGCGCGAGATCAAAGATGGATACGTCACTGCGGCTTCCCTCGAGTCCAGAATCATCCCCCCTTATTTTCAAGCGATTTGATAATTTAGTACATCTCTTATCTGTTCGTTCTACCAATCTTTACCGTTTCTATTGAATAAATCCATGTATCCTTTAAACCACTTACAAATTTAATTGTTATCCGTTTTTGTGGGTAAACAAGATCCGAGATTGTTTTTGGTGAATGAATCATCATCTTTGTCACAATATACCCTTAACATGTGTATATAATTCGATATATACATTAAAAAGAACAAAAATCTACTATGTACATTATTATACTCTGATTACACCATCATCTCTCTCTCTCTCTCTCTATATATATATATATATATATGCTAAAAATACGAAGGTACTTAGTAAAATATCGTTCGCCTTTTTTATCCTTATAAAATATATTTTATATTAGATAAAATTGTAATTCAAACTAATGCCTTTGTTACCCTTAAAAAATATATATTTTATATTGGATAAAATAATAATTTAAACTAATTTCCTACTATTTAGTATTTCAAAATCAACTAAAATCTTACTTAGTAAGTATTCCCTTATTTGAACTTGAAAAAAAGCACAAATATTAGGATATTAAATGAATTAATTAATAACATAACTATAATACGATGTATAAATTATTTTCTTATTTGAATTAATAAAACAAAATTACAATACATTCCATATTGTTTTTTCCTTATATTTATGACTTTACAATCAACTAAAAAGTATTTATAAATGAAGGAACTTTAGATTTTCTTATGAAATATATGATTCCATTACCATAAAACCTACTTGGACCATAGCACCGCACAAACGAAGCCAACCCTAGCAAAGCAAGATTTATTTTCAGATAGTGAAATTCAATTAGTTCTTGTTCTTTTCTTTTTTTGCATGTGTTGGGTTGGCTTACTCTAATTTTCTATGTAATTTTGGGAGTATATGAATTTTTATATGATTATTTGTTGCTTTGGCAAAAATTGTTTACTCGGTCAAAGAGATGTCTATCACTTTAATGATGTGTCAAAAGAAAACAGTTAGACCAATATTACTTCAACAGATACGGAAGCCTCAGTTACACCAAGGTAACTTTGATACTTATTTATTTACTTATTCATTCTTTCTTTCTTTTATAGCTTTTTATGTGAAGATTCATGTACTATTTTAATCGTCTATCTCGTCTTGTGGTTAAAATTAATTTATTAAACTATTGTATTTGTGCTATAAACTACTCATTGTTCGGTCATTACTCTCTCGTGATTTGAAATTATGTATAACATGAGCATATAAAGAAAAATATTGGATTAATTCCAAGAACTGAGATTGTTTATTCAAATATATTTTTTAAATCTTTTTTACCATCTTGAAATATAATTAGATTTAGAATTTGATTTGAACTATTGGGTAATTGGTCTTAGATGTGTTAAAATCCTAAGTATGTATGTATATATATATACACACACACTTTGTAATTATTTATGCGTAGGTTCTTTCCTCTACTTATCTTGGAGACTTTTTAAGCATCTTTATGTATATATAGAATTTTCATCAATATAGTTCTTTTCCATGTAAATATATTCACAATTGTTACATAAAAAATACGACATAAATCCAATGGATGATTCTATTAGTAGTTGCATTTGATGGTATTAGAAAGTAGCTAATTTGTTAATATAGTATTTGCTCAAGTCTATCAGCATCAGTGAGTTTTGTGAATTGGCTATTCATTTTAAGTGATGGCCTTATTAATTCCAAAATTAGATGATTTTAATCAACGAATAATTTATTTATAAAAATAATAGTATAGATAAAACAAAGCAATTAAATTTTTATAATACACAAAAGAATTATTTCATCTATAATGTTAATGTATCATAAAACTGAAGTGAATTTCAAGTTGAATACACTGAGCGAGATGAATGAAAACTACTATGACAAAGTTTTTGCCTATTAAGTTAATTAAGTAGCATCAACGATATCATTTTCCAAAACTTGTATTTTCTCTTTAATCTTTATTTTATAACTCAAACACATTTGTCATATAATTTATATAATTTTTAGAAGTTTATACTCATCGAGATAGGTACACGCGCAACGCGCATACTTTTAAGACTAATTATTATAAAAGTAGGAAGCCTTTAACTTAAAAGTTAAATTATAAAATTATCCTTATGATTTATCTAAATACCCTAATTAATTAAAATAACCATCCTATTTATTTAAGTATCCTATTAATTAAAGAGACCTACTTGAGAAGAGTTGCAACAAATAGTGCCGGTTCACTTATTCTGAAAAAGAAGTCTCACAACCCAATTTTTTTTATAGGCCGTGATGGCGCCCAACGTCCTCACTAGGCAAATCAACGGGGAACTAGTATCACGGTCCAAAATCAAACTAGTTGTGATGGCACCTAACCCAACCCGTCAGGTAAGCCACTTAACAACTAACCAATTTAATGAAATTTATAAAGAAAAAAAATGATAAAACAACTACTTTTATGCAAAAATTTCTCAAGGACTGGTAGTACAAATCATGAGCTTCTAAGATTTTAGAGTTTACAAAGCTGGTATGAAATAAATATGTCACATGTTTGAAAAATACATGAACAGATTAAAAATTCTAAAGCTACCAAGGACAAGAGGCAGCTGTAACCGGAACGCAGGTACATCTTCATCCAGCTCTTGCTATACACAACAACATCAACATCCAACATCTGCACGCAAGGTGCAAAAGTGTAGTATGAGTACAACCGACCCATGTACTCAATAAGCAACAAACCTAACCTTAGGTTGAAAGTAGTGACGAGCTGGGACAAGGGTCAGAGTCCAACTCCAATAACCAACGACAGTTTATAACAATATAAATAAGATGGTACAATAAACTTGATCCACATATATACTTACATCACTCAGAGAAATACAAATCCGGGCATACGCTCGAGTCCATAATCATCATCCGGACCTAACGGAACCCAAGATCCGGTGTCATAAGTGCACGAGCAACTAGTAGAATATACAAAACACCTATGCTACTGTCTGAAATTCGATAGACAGAAAGTAAATACAAAAGAGAGACTGTGGGTGTTGCAGAAGGAGCTCAGAAAGCAGCTCACCACTATGCCTCGGAGTAACGGGGGTGCGCGCCTGAATGACTGCCAAATGCACATGCCTCAAATCCTGCACGATTAGTATAGAACTGTAGCGTGAGTACATAAACAACATGTACCTAGTAAGTATCTAGTCTAACCTCGAAGAAGTAGTGACGAGGGATCGACATCGACACTTACTATGGCCCAACAAATAAAATACAGAAATTCTAAATAGGCATGGAATATGTGAATAATAATTATAACACAATAGCAAGCAGTGACTAAATGATTCTTTAAGTGATAGTTAATTTAAAGATCTCCAACTAACACATACTAACTCCAAATATTTCGGGCCAATAAATAAATTATAACCTCTCAAGTCATAAATATAATATCAAGTCTAATCGGGCTCCAACATTTTCACACACGATTTATGTTGAGGTCGTACGTCCTGATCTAGAATAATATGCACACTGACGAGGGTCGAACAACACGAACCATAGATGCGTCTATTATACTATCGAGGCATTTGGCCCGCTCCACAAGAAGAGAGTATACTTTGTGAACATCCGATTTAAGATCTAACACAAGACTAATACATAAGGAGGCACAATTTCTATTAACGGTCAAGTAACCCGCCAAAACTCAAAGTAAGTGAAATTCGGTCTTTATGAATTCTTTACCAAGTTTCAATATGATTTAGGCACTTAAAATAACAAGTAGAGTGCAAACAATACAAGTATTTCATGATTTGGGTCCTGAAACTACCCGGACTTAAGCATAATTTATAGCTACGTACGGACTCTCGTCACATCGTGCGTACGTAGCCCCACAATTAGAAGCAAATAGTGATTTAAAACACCTATGGGGTAAATTCTCTCTTACAAGGTTAGGCAACAGACTTACCTCGTCCCGAAGCTCACTTTCTTGCCCACAAATTCAGTTTAAGGCCTCAATTTGGTGCTGAATAATATGAAACTAGTCAAATATTATATAAATCAATAAATACACACTCACAAGTTCATAATTTAGCTATTAGAGTGATTACCCAATCCAAATTGAAAGATTTATAAAATTCACCCCCGGGCCCACGTGCCCAGACTCCAAAGATTTTTGAAGAAAAATGTTACCCATAACCCCACGAACTCAAATATATAATTTTTACCTAATTTAATAATCATTTTCGTGGTATAATCCCATTTTTATCAAAACCTAGGTTTTTCAACAGTCTCCTAAATTTTTCACATTTTTTATATTAAAATCTACTCATAATCTATGTATTAAACTTACATTAGGTAGGAATTACTTACCTTCAATAGCTAGGTGAAAAACCCCTCTCCAAGAAGCTCCAAAACCGGCCAAGGAAATGAAAAATGAGAGAAAATTACCTAAGTCCCTTTTTTAAAACAAGTCTCTACACATGCATTCCTTCTTCATGATTACAGAAGAGGCCTCACCGTCGCGAAGGCAAACAGCCCAAGCCCAGAAAATTTGACCATTGCGAACATGACTAGGGCCTCGCAAACTTGAAGACTCGCCTGACCTGCCCTATGCGAATGCAAGGGTTTCTTCGCGAACGCGAAGACCAACAGTGTGACGCCCCACTTAACTCATCTTACTCTTCACGAACGCGAACACCTTCACACGAACGCGAAGGCCAGTGACCCAGAGCTTGGCGATTGCGGCTCTTTTTCGCGAACGTGTAGAACAAAAATCTCCCCAGCCTAATTCCTTCACCAGGAACGCGAGGCCTTCTCCGCGTTCACGTAGAAGGAAACTAGAACAACATATAGAAAATTTATGAACTCGACTCTGAGTGGTCCGAAACTCATCCGAGCCACCCAGGCCCTTTCCAACTACACCAATAAGTCTATAAGCATAATACAGACCTGCTCGAACTCTCGGAACACATAAAATAACAACGACACCAAGAATCACATCCCAAAACCAAATTGGATCAAATTATGAACTTCAAGCTTTTTAACTTACTTCGAACGCGCTGAATCATACTTTGACTATTCAAAATGACGCCAAATTTTGTGTGCAAGTCTTAAATCACCATACGGAACTATTCGTAGGCTCGAAATACCAAATAGACCTCAATAACACCAAAACCTACTCCAAACCAAACTTAAAGAACTTGAAAACCTTCAATGCGCCAACTTTCAATATTAAGCGCCGAAACACCCTCGGGTCATCCGGAACCCAATCTGAATATACGCCCAAGTCCAAAATTATCATACAAACCTATTGGGATTATCACGACCCCAAAATAACCCTGTCGTGATGGCACCTATCGCGGTACTAGGCAAGCCGTCACAATTACCAAAATAGCCGATATGTTTATCTTTAAAGGAAATTTTAAGTTCTTCAATACAAAACCTTCAATAAAGAAATTGAAACCAAACAACATGCGGAAAGGAAAGCCTGACATCGGGGTGTCACTAGTCATCATCAATTACTACAACTGTCTATAAATATCAAGACTAACATAGTCTGGGATTAATCAAGTACAACTAAGGAAAGATAAAGGATGAGGAAGCAGGGCTGCGATCGACATTCAACTACCTTGCAAACTTCGAGAATCTGCGTTAGAAATAACCAACAACCTCAACCGCGTCTATAAAACACCTAAATCTGCACATAAGGTGCAGGGAGTAATGTGAGTACGCCAACTCAGTAAGTAAAAACCATAAATAAAGGCTGAGCAGTAGTGACGAGCAGTAAAATACATAAAGATCATAGTATGAAATCTCAGTGAAAACAACATGCTTCCAAATCAGTATCTGATCAAATCATGTCATTTAAAATCCAGTTTCGGTAAAAAATTATTTAAAGATATTTTTTCAACAGTTTCAACAGAGGATCAATGCAAAATAGTGTAAAAGTGATGAAAATCATAAACAGCCCCTCGGGCAAAACATCACTCATATACAGCTCCGCGGGAAAGCCTCACAGTCACTCATAAATAGTCCCTCATGCATACCTCACAATCACTCGTAACAGCCCCTCGGGCATACCTCATGCCTCCCAGTCACTCATCACTCGACACTCGGCACTCGCACTCAGTAGGTACCTACGCTCACTAGGGGTGTGTACAGACTCCGGAGGGGATCCTTCAACCCAAGCTCTATAACAAGCCAAATCATGGCATCAAATCACTCAGGCCCTCGGCCTATAATAAACATGATGCGGCGTGCAGCCCAATACCATATGATATCCTCACAAATCAGGACCTCGACCTCACTCAGTCATAAACCTCTCAAGCCACTCAGGCATTTCAGTAAAAAAAATGGAACTCGGCCCAAAACAACTTTCATATGCATCAAAACAGAGTAATAAAACTGAGTTATGCAGTAAACAGGTATAATCATGTCTGAGTATTGAATTCAAATCGAAAATAGTGAGAGGATAGTAAGAAATGCCCCCTGAGGTCCAAACAGTACTGGCATAAGGCCCAAACATGGCATACAGCCCACGTTATAGGAATTCTTTCTAAAACACATAGATATTATAAAGTTTCAACAAAATCCGCAGCTCTACATTTGCGACGAGACGGACTAAGTCACAATCCTAAACGGTATACGCCCACACGCCCGTCACCTGCCATGTACGTCACATCAAAATAGTAAAACGATATAAAATACGGGGTTTCATACCCTCAGGACTACATTTACAATCGTTACTTACCTCAAACCGGACAAAACTCTAAACCGCGATGCTCTTGCCCCTTGATTCGACCTCCATATGCTCTGAATCTAATCAAAATCAGTATATTAACATTAATATCTGCTAAAGAGACAAAGCCCACATGAAAATTATCAAATTAAACCAAAATTCCAGAAATTGGTCAAACCTGGCCCCGGGACCACGTCACAAAACCCGACAAAATTTAAGAAACTAGGAAACCCATTCACTCCCGAGTTAGACCATACCAAATTTATTAAAATCCGACTTCAAATCGACATTCAACTCTCAAAACCCATTTTATGAAGTTTCTACAATTTTCCCCAATTTCCCACCCTAAAGTACTAATCAAATGATGAAATCAGTGACATATTCATGTATTTTAGCCAAATCCAAGTTAGAATCACTTACCCCGATGAATTTCTTGAAAACCCTTCAAAAATCGTCACAATCCGAGCTCTCTAGGTCAAAAATATGAAATAAAACCCCGAACCTCGTATTTATAGTGCACCTCTCGGATCCTCACTTCGGTGACCGCCGATATCTCATGTCCCCGTGCTCGCCTTTCTGCGGTCCACGGAATTCCCATCGCGGCCACAAAAACCTCCAACTCTTGCGGTCGCGACAAATCCTCAGATGTTCGCGCCAGCCTCCATCACTGACCGCGGAATCTTGCCACCTCTGTGAAGTCCTTCTGATGTCCGCGTAAATCCTTCACGGTCCGTACTCCCAACTTCAGAAACCAAACACCAGCAGCCTTTCGTTTCAACAACTAAACTTATCCGATAACCATTCCAAGAACATCTAAGGCCCTCGGGACCTCAACCAACCTCACCAACACATCCCATTACATATTGAAACTTAACCGAACCTATGAATCACTCAAACAACACCAAAACATCAAATCAAATCTCGGATTCAAGCTTATGAACCTAAAATTCCTAAACTCCAAAACAATGCCGAAACCAATCAAACCTTGCCTGAATGATCCCAAAATTTGAACACAAGTCAAATATAACACCAAGAATCTATTCAAACTTCCGGGATTCCATTCTGACCTCGATATCAAATTCTCCACTTCTAACTGGAAATCACCAAATTTCCAAGTCTGCCAATTCAAGCCTAATTCTACCACAGACTCCCAATAAACATTCTGAACACGTTCCTAAGTTCAAAATCACTTAACAGAGCTAACGGGACAATAAAAATTTAAATTCGATACCGTTTACTCATAAGCCAACATCTGGTTGGCTTTCCAACCTTAATTCCTAAATAAGAGACTAAGTGCCTCATTCTACTCCAAAACCACTATGAATCATAACCAACCAACCCGATGCAGTATAATGAAGCTAAACAACTCATAAAGAAGCAGAAATGGGAGAAACGGGGTTAAAACTCTCGGAACAACTGGCCGGATTGTTATAGGGACTGTCAAATCCCGGTTTCGAGGTCGTTTACTCAAAATGTTGACTCAAGTCAAACTTAACCATTTTAAGCCTATATTAAGGAACTAAGTGCTACGATTTTAATCTGAACCCTTCCAAACCCTAACTATTCATCCCCGCATCATAAAATAGTAAAAGCACATACGGGGAGTCCTAATCAGTGGAACGGGTATTTAGAAAGAAAAACCGGTCGGGTAGTTACATTCTCCACCTCTTAAACAAATATTCATCCTCTAACATGTCTAGGATCATAGCTATAGTTCCAAATAGATGTGGATAGCTACTCTGTATGTCCTCCTCGGTCTCCCAAGTCGCCTCCTTGACTGCTTGACTCGTCCACTAAACCTTTACCACAGAAATATTTTTGGATCTCAACTGGCGAACCTTCCTGTCAACAATGGCAATTGGCTCCTCCTCATAACCCAAGCTCTCATCTTGTTTAACCGTGTTGTAGTATAACACATGCGACATGTCGGCATGATACCTCCATATCATAGACACGTGGAAAACTGGATGAACTCCCGATAGACTGGGAGGAAAGCTCATAAGAAACCTCGCTAACTCACCTCAACACCTCAAATGAGACTATTAACCTTGGGCTCAACTTTCCCTTCTTCCCAAACCTCATTATTCCCTTCATAGTTGAGACTTCCATAAATGATAAATCACGCGTCTTTCGATCCATGTAACTCTTATGTCTAGACTGTGCTGTGCGAAGTCTCTCCTGAATCAACTTTACCTTCTCCAAGGAATCTTTCACTAAATTAGTACCATATAACCTAGCCTCGCCACGCTCGAACCATCCCGTGGGCGAACGACATTGCTGACCATACAAAGCCTCAAATGGAGCCATCTCAATGCTGGACTAATAACTGTTGTTATAAGCAAACTCATCCAAAGGCAAGAATTGATCCCACTACCCTCCGAAGTCAATCATAATCCTCTAATCATATCCTTCAATATGTGAATTATCCGCTCCAACTGCCCGTCAGTCTGTGGATGAAAGGCTGTGTTGAGCTCTACCAGATTACCCAACTCATTCTGAATTGCTCTCCAGAAGTGCGAAGTGAATTGAGAGCCTCTATCTGAAATGGTGGAAACAGGCATACCATACAACTGAACAATCTCCTGAATGTAAATCTGGGCCAATCTCTCTGAAGCATACGTAGTCAAAACCAGAATGAAGTGTGCCGACTTGGTCAACCTGTTGACAATGACCCAAACTACATCAAGCTTCCTCAAGGTCCACGGACACCAAAATACAAAGTCCATAGTGTGGCTCTCCCATTTTCTCTCAAGTATAACTATGTGCTGAAGTAGGCCACCTGGCCTCTGGTGCTCATACTTGACCTGCTAGCAATATAGTGTAACAACCCGGCCGGTCGTTGCGAGAGTTTAGCCCCATTTCCCCCCTATTTTTTCTTCATTATTTGTTGTTCATATCTATTATGTTGTGTCGAGTCAGTTGGCTCGGGTTCGGAGTGATTTTGTTTTAGAAAGGAATGAGACACTTAGTCTCTTAAGTGTGGTTATTTAGTGGAAAAGTCAACCGGAAGTTGACTTATAAGTAAATGATCACGGAATTTGGTTTTTATGGTTCGGATAGCTTTGTTAGGTGATTTGGGACTTAAAAGTGGGTTCAGAATTTTATTCGGAGGTCCGTGGTAGAATTAGGCTTGAATCCACGAAATTGGATTTTTGGCAGTTTCCGGTCGACAATGGAAAATTAGCTATCATGGTCAGAATGGAATTTCAGAAGTTGGAATAGGTTCATAGTGTCATTTGTGATGTGTGTGCAAAATTTCAGGTCATTCGGACATGATTTGGTATGTGTCGGCATCGTTGGCGGAATTTTGAAGTTTAGAAGTTCTTAGGCTTGAATCCGAGGGTAATTGGGTGTTTTGATGTTGCTTTGAGTGTTCTGAAGGTTTGACTAAGTTCGTGGAATGATATATGACGTATTGGTATATTTGGTAGAGGCCCCGAGGGGCTCGGGATGGTATCGGGTGGTTATCGGAGAGTTCGGAAATTTGTTTGAGTAGTTGAAGCTGCTGCTTCTGTTATTTATGCACCTGCGGATTAGGTACCGCAGGTGCGAGGTCCGCAGAAGCGGAGATGGGCCGTAAAAGCGAAGAAGGATCACATGAGCGGAAGCTGGACAGCATCTGCGAGCCCGCAGATGCGAGGCCTGGGGCGCAGATACGGAAGCGGGGGATTTAAGTGAATTGTGCAGATGCGGCGTTTGGACCGCATGGCGTGAATTGGGCCCCAGGTGTGAAAGTGCTGGGCAGAATGTATAAAAAGGCCCCTTCGCAAATTTTTCTTATTTCCACCATTTTTAAAGACGGGCTTGGAGCTTTTGGGGTGACTTTTGAGGAGAGATTCAAGGATTATCAGTGAGATAAGTTACTTGATCCTAATACTCGATTCTATGGTGATTTTCAGTTAATTAAGCATGAAATTGTGGGATTTAATGATAAAAAATTGAGGGGTTAGGGCTTGGAAATTTGAAGGTTTGATTTGGGTATTTGAGGGGTCTTATGTGGTCAGATTTTGATGAATTTGGTATGTATGGACTCGTAAGTTAATAAGGATTTCAGTTTTGTAATTTTTGCACATTCTGAGACGTGGTCCCGGGGGTCGGGTTTGGCCAAATTCGGGATTTGTGATGTAATTTTATAATTTTGATATGTGCTTTGTTCCTTTAGCATATATTAATCATATAATACTGCTTTTGGTTAGATTCGGGGCAATTTGTGGTCAAGTCGAGCGGCAATGGCATTGTGAAGTTGAGTATTGGCTTGATTGAGGTAAGTAAAGCTTCCAAACTTGTTTTTGAGGGTTCGACACCCCGAACTACGTGTTATGTGATTAGAATTGGATGACACACATGCCAAGTGACGGGCGTGCGGGCGTGCACCGTGCGACTTGTGACCTGGTTCATTCCATGGCACCGTTTATTAGTTCTCTCTTGTTGATATCTATGCTTCTATCAATGTGACTGATGTGAACATGCTAGAAATCATGCTAGATATTATGTTAAGGCTTCACGCTGATGTTGTTGAGACCCAAGTTGTCATTTATTGTTGTCATCTCATGTGTTTCATTGATATTATATACTCACTCTTGTCATTGCATATCATATCATGTCTCAGTCTCGGTAATTGTTGTTTTGCATATTATATCATTGATTTGGGCTAGTTCATGCATCGTGAGCCCATGTGAGCGAGACTGGAGAGTGATGAATAAGTGAGGCCGAGAGCCTGATATTGAGTAACAAATATGGGATCGGGCTACACGCCGCAGCATGTTATATTGATGATATGGATTATGTTAGCGCTTGTGCTATAGGAGCCCCTCTAGAGTCTATAACACACCCCTAGTGAGCGCACTGATATTTAAAGGATGGATCTTCCCTCGACATAGATCTTGTCCGAAGTGTTTATATTGGGAGATGGATCTTCTCCATGATGCTGGATTGGCCTGTTTCCTCGGTACTGAGTGACTGATGTCTGTGATGTGTATACGTATTCTGGGATGGATCTTCCCTAGGCCGTTGAGCCATATACAGTACCGAGTGATTGTGAGGTATATCATTAGCTGGAGATGGATCTTCTCCATAAGGCTGGATTAGACTTCATTGGTACTGAGTGACTTCTGTATGATGTGTATATATTATAGGATGGATCTTCCCTGGGCCATGCGAGCCATATACTGTAATTAGTGGACGAGTATTTGAGAGTGGAAGCACCTTGTGCATTTCATACTGTTGATGCATTGGCATGTAGAATACATTGAGTTACATATGTTAAACTGTTCGGAACTGTACTTATCTTATAACTTTGAGCTGTCTAGTTAACTGCAAGCATGTATAAATTTCACATTGATTCTATCATAAATGTGACAGCTTAGTCTGTCACTACCTCTCAGCCCACAGTTTGGGCTTGTTACTTATTGAGGTTGTGTACTCACGTTACCCCCTGCACCTTGTGTGCAGATTCAGGTATTCCAGGCCACGATAGTTCAAGTTGATCGTTTGCTGTGGTTTATCTTCGGAGAGAGCGAGGTAGCTGCTTGGCGATCGCAGACCCACCTTTCTACTTCTCTATCTTCTTTTGTGTATTCTGTTAGTTATTTCTCAGACAATTGTTGTCTTGATGTATTTTTTGGCACAGTTGTAGTATGGCTCATGACTTAGTGACACCAGATTTTGGGATTTCTTTTTTTACAGTATTTTGGGTACGATTTTATCTTTTATTTCAATTTTCCTCTGATGAAAAAGGGTAATATTTTAATATTTTTATAGAAATCGAATTGATTAAGAGTGTAGGCTTGCCTAGTTCCACGATAGGCGCCATCACGACCGGGTTGGTTTTGGAGTCATGACAAGTTGGTATCAGAGCCTAGGTTACATAGGTCTCATGAGTCATGAGCAAGTTTAGTAGAGTCTTGCGGATCGATACAGAGACGTCTGTACTTATCTTCGAGAGGCTGCAGAACCCTTAGGAAAATCTCACATTCTTGAATTCTTGTCGTGCGAATCCATTACTTCTGGTGACTAAACTTCTATTTTTTCATTCTCTCACAAATGATGAGGACACGCACTATCGATCACGGTGACCAAACACCAGTTGGGCCCGAGAGGCTGAGGCTACGGTCGAGGCCGTGGTAGAGGGAGGGGTGCAGCCCGCGCAGCAGCCCGGGCAGTACCTCAGGACCCTCTAGTTATTCTAGATCAGGTCCCAGCCATAGATGTTCCAGCGGGACCAGCCCAGGCACCGGCAATGCCTATTGTTATTCCGGGTCTTCAGAAGACCATGTCCCAAATTTTGACTGCATGCACCAGTCTTGCTTGGGCGGTCGTTGTTTCTACTTCAGCAGCTACTTCTCAGGCTGGGGGAGGCACTCAGACTCCCGCCGCTCGTACCCTTGATTAGGTTATTCAGGGACTCCAGACACCGGGGGCACCTCCAGCCCAGCCGGTTTTACCTGCTTAGGACTATGCGATTCCGGTCATGCCTGATGACGACCAGCATAGGTTGGAGAGGTTTGATAGACTCCAGCCTCCGACTTTCAGTGGTGCCGAAGGCGAGGATGCCAAAGGTTTCTTGGACAAGTTTCAGAGGATCCTTCGTACACCGGGTATATTGGAGACTAGTGGGGTCTCGTTCACCACTTTCCAGTTTTCAGGAGCTGCTTTTACTTGGTGGGAGGCTTATGAGAGTCGTAGGCTTGTTGGTGCAGCGCCCCTTACCTGGCAGTAGTTTTCCACTCTCTTCCTAGAGAAGTATGTACCACAGTCCCGTAGAGAGGAGCTGCGCAGGTAGTTTGAGCAGTTGCGTCAGGATGATATGATTGTGACGCAGTGTGAGATGAGGTTTTTAGAGCTATCCCGTCATGAAATTTTGTCGGTTCCTTCAGAGTGAGAGAGAGAAAATTAGGAGGTTCGTGGATGGCCTCACCTATCAGCTTAGGATTCTTATGACCAGAGAGAGGGTATCGGGTGCTACTTTTGAGCAGGTTGTTGATATTGCCGAGAGTTTGAGTTAGTTCGTCACCAAGAGCGAGATGAGAGGGAGGCCAAAAGGTCTCGGGAATCTGGTAGCTTTGGAAGTGTTCCCTCCAGGGGTCAGTTTCAGCATAGCAGAGGCCGCCCATCTAGGCATGTTCAGCCAGCTCGCCCAGCTCATAGTGGCGCACCATCGGGGCATGGTCCCCACTATTCTCATCAGGGCCACTCATCATTTAGTGCCTTTCCATTCCAGAGTTCATTCAGTGCACCGTCAGTTCAGGGCTCTGCCATGCAAGGCTCTTTCACCAGTTATCCCGGTGTTAGGGGTTCCCTTCAGTCCCCACCGCCATTCACGGAGATGGGTTGTTTTGAGTGTGGAGATTCGAGTCATATCAAGAGGTTTTGTCCCCATATTATTGGAGGTCCATCTCAGTGGAGGAGTCAGCCCGCGGTTTCAGTCCCAGTTACTACACCACCCGCCCAGGAAGCTAGGGGTGGGGTTAGGCAGCTAGGGGTCTCCCTAGAGGGAGAGGTCGATCCGGTGGTGATCAGGACCGATTTTATGCACTTTCAGCCAGACCAAATGCTATGTTTTCAGATGTCGTGATCATATGTATTGTTTCAGTCTATCACGAAGTCCTTCAGTTTTATTTGATTCTAGTTGCTCATATTCATATGTTCATCACATTTTGCCCATTTTTTTAGATATGCCCCATGAGTCTTTAGTTATATCTGTTCATCTGTTCGCCCTGTCGGCGATACTATTATTATGGACTGCGTGTGTCGGTCATGTGTGGCGTTTATTGGGGGTCTGGAGACTCGGGTGGATTTGTTATTTCTCAGTATGGTTGAATTCGATGTGGTTTGAAAGGGAAATTTTGAATTCTTAGGTAGCACAGACGATCTCAGATGATCAGATAGTTGATGTTACTTTTAGGTATGGCTCGATGAAGGTGTAAGTTTCAGAAGATGCTATGTATCTTGATTTATGGATACCTCATTGGTGAGGCAGCACTCTCCTTGTTGGTCGGCTGCGGGTATTCAATTCGGCCTTGTAACACCTACAGATTGTAGGGGTATTCCTTGTGGTATGATCGTGTATTGGAGAAGTATTAGACAAGCAGGCAACGGAGTTGAGATCAGATATGTGATTTGTATGCTCTGAGGGTTTGGAGACTGGAAACTCGGATGAGTAGATGATTTCATAGTTGAAGGCTGTACAGACGTAGCCAAGGTTAGTCAGAGGTTAGTGTGTGTTGTGATTCAGTTATTATAGACCTTCGGGGAGTCATTAGTCTATTGTGCATGACCAGATTGATTTGGGATTCCTTAGTAGGCCCAATGGGGATAGGTGTTTTGCACCGAGTTGGATTGATTGGCTCCGTAGTGATATTGTGAGGGGCATGCCAGTTAGTGGTTGTTAGGCTTATCTATGTTCTGGGATGATTTATGAGTTACTCTTCCCTTCTTCAGGAGCTGCAATTCATTGGTTTTAGGCACACATGGTGTGGTTCTATTGTGGTCTTATAGTGGGATTTGAGTAAGGTAAGTAGTTGGGTATTGCAGGATTGAGACATATTGGTTATGTTCTTTCGGGTTCGTATGGAATGGTATCGAACCGATTCTCCATGGTTATGGTGATTCACTTAGAGTAATTGATGTCGGGTTTCGTGTGGTTGTTGATTATGGGGCCAGGCAGAGCGAGGTATATAATATTGACCAACGCTTGGATGGGGTCGCGCATTGCGGTGAAGTTATGTTGAGATATGATCCTTGTGTGTTGGATTCGTGCGTTTTGGTTCTGCGGTGTGTGAAGAATTTTTCGCATTGCGTTGCGGTGATACCCGTTGATCTTGCAGGATGGTTCTCTCGCTTGAGTAATTTTTTATGTTGGAGTACATTTGGCTTGTTGCATATTGGTGCGTAGATTTGCATAGGTTGTTGCTTTAAGCGGTATTGATATGTCATGTCGCTAGAGTGGTTTTGGTAGATGAGATGAGGTCGTTGGACCTAGAATGGGAACTTCCAGATCTGGTGGGGTATATTGATGCTGATCGACTTAGAAATTTTTGATATATTTCCTGTCAAAGAGGGGGAGTTCCATCACGTGTTGATCCGGTGAATGGTTAGGGGTTCCTGAGTGTTCTCTTCATCATTGGTAGTATATAAAGGTGTTAGAACGGGTCTCTACTTGATAATAGGTTTATTACCGGCATTAGGCTGCTTCAACAACTGCTACGATTAGAAATTATCACTACGAGTGTTTGAGGTAGGTGGGATATCATCTGATTTTGTCTCGAGTTATGGCTGTGGTTGGATACATCTTGTTCAGACTAATACAATGTCTGGATGCATGATTCTGATCTTAAAGATATGTTCGGATGTGGAAATTTGGATTCTAAGGCTTATGGGTTAGGTTTGATGAAGAAATTGTGTGGTGTTATCAGATCTACGGGACAGGGTACCGTGGAATCACCCCGGGTAGGTGCATGATAAGCTTACTCGGTGATTCAACGGCTTCCGGAACAACTCTTGGCACGTTCGAGGACGGACATTTGTTTAAGAGGGGGAAACCTGTAACTACCCTGTCGGTCTTTCCGAGAGTTTAGCCCCGTTTTCCCCTATTTCCGCTTCATTATTTGTTGTTAAGCTCTATTATGTTGTGTCGGGTCGGTTGGCTCGGTTTCAGAGTGATTTTTTTTATAAAGGAATGAGACACTTAGTCTTTTAAGTTTGGTTATTTAGTGGAAATGTCAACTAGAAGTTGACTTATAAGTAAATGATCTCAGAATTTTGTTTTTATGGATGTAATAGCTTCATTAGGTGATTTGGGATTTAGGAGTGGGCTCGGAATGTATTCGGAGGTATGTGGTAGACATAGGCTTGAATCGCTGAAATTGGATTTTTGGCAATTTTCGGTCGACAGTGGAAAATTAGATATCGGGTTCGGAATGGAATTTCAGAAGTTGGAATAGGTTCGGAGTGTCAGTTTTGACGTGTGCGCAAAATTTCAGGTCATTCAGACATGGTTTGGTATGTTTCGATATCGTTGGCGAAATTTGGAAGTTTGAAGTTCTTAGGCTTGAATCCGAGGGTAATTGGGTGTTTTGATGTTAATTTGAGTGTTTCGAAGGTTCAACTAAGTTCGTGAGATGATATGTGATGTATTGATATATTTGGTAAAGGCCCCGAGGGGCTCAGGATGGTATCAGGTGGTTATCGGAGAGTTTGGAAATTTGTTTCAGCAGCTGAAGCTGCTGCTTCTGTTAATTCCTTACCTGCGGATTGGGGACCGCCGGTGCGAGCTCCGCAGGTGCAAGGCCTGGGGTGTATATGCGGAAGCGGGGGATTTAAGTGAATTGCACAGATGCAGCGTTTGGACCGCAGGTGCGGTCCCACAGGTGCGGTCCCGCAGGTGCATGAATTGAGCCACAGGTGCGAAATTGCTGGGCAGAATGTATAAAAAGGCCCCTTCGCAAATTTTTCTTATTTCCACCATTTTTGAAGACAAGTTTGGAGCTTTTGGGGTGATTTTTTAGGAGAGATTCAAGGATTATAAGTGAGGTAAGTTACTTGAGACTAATACTCGATTCTATGGTGATTTTCAGTTAATTAAGCATGAAATTGTGGGATTTTAATGGTAAAAATTTGAGGGGTTAGGTCTTGGAAATTTGAAGGTTTGATTTGGGGATTTGAGGAGTCATATGTGATCAGATTTTGCTGAATTTAGTATGTATAGACTCGTGAGTGAATATGCATTTCAATTTTATAATTTTTTTTAGATCTGGTTCATTCCATGGCACTGTTTATTGGTTCTCTGTTGTTGATATATGTGCTTATATCAATGTGACTGATGTGAACATGCTAGAAATCATGCTAGATATTATGTTAAGGCTTCACGTTGATGCTGTTGAGACCTGAGTGGTCGTTTATTGCTGTCATCTCATGTGTTTCATTGATATTATACACTCAGTCCTGTCATTGCATATCATATCATGTCTCAGTCTTGGTAATTGTTGTTTTGCACATTATATCATTGATTCGAGCTAGTTCATGCATTGAGAGACCATGTGAGCGAGACTGGAGAGTGATGACTGAGTGAGGCCGAGAGCCTAATATTGAGTGACAAATATGGGATCGGGCTGCACGCCGCAGCATATTATATTGATTATGCCTGGATCTGGCTTGTGTTAGAGTTTGGGCTGTAGGAGCCCCTCCGGAGTCTGTAACACACCTTAGTGCGTGCAATGATATTTGAGGGATGGATCTTCCCTCGACATGGATCTTGTCTGAAGTGTTTATATTGGGAGATGGATCTTCTCCATGAGGCTGGATTGGCATGTTTCTTTAGTATTGAGCGAACGATGTCAATGGTGTGTATACATATTTTGGGATGTATCTTCCCTGGGCCGTTGAGCCATATACAGTAATGAGTGGTTGTGAGGTATATCATTAGCTGGAGATGGATCTTCTCCATAGGCTGGATTGTCCTTCCTCGGTACTGAGTGACTTCTGTCTGATGTGTATATATTCTGGGATGGATCTTCCCTGGTCCATGCAAGCCATATACAATACTGAGTTGACGAGTATTTGAGAGTGGAAGCACCTTGTGCATTTCATACTGTTGATGCATTGTCATGTAGAATATGTTGAGTTATATATGTTAAACTGTTCGGAACTATACTTATCTTATCACTTTGAGCTTTCTAGTTAACTGCAAGCATGTCTAAATTTCAGTACATTGATTATGTCATAAATGTTAAGGTTTAGTCCGTCACTACCTCTCAGCCCACAGTTTGGTCTTGTTACTTACTGAGTTGGTGTACTCACGTTACCCTCTGCACCTTGTGTGCAGATTCAGGTATCCCAGGTCAGGATAGTTCAAGTTGATCGTTTGTTGCGGTTCATCTTCGGAGAGAGCGAGGTGGCTGATTGGCGATCACAGACCCGCCTTTCTTCTTGCCTATCTTCCTTTATGTATTCCGTTAGTTATTTCTCAGACAATTGTTGTCTTGATGTATTTTTGGGCACAGTTGTAGTATGGCTCATGACTTAGTGACACCAGATTTTGGGATTTCTATTTTTATAGTATTTTTGGTGCGATTTTATCTTTTATTTCGATTTTCCTCTGATTAAAAAGGGTAATATTTTATTATTCTTATGATAGAAATCGAATTGGTTAAGAGTGTAGGCTTGCCTAGTTCCATGATAGGCGCCATCACAACCGGGTTGGTTTTGAGGTCGTGGCATTTAGACATCTCTCCACATACTCAAGTATGTCTTTTATCCGCCGCCACCAATAATGTTGCCTCAGGTTGCGATATGTCTTCGTAGCCCCTGGATGAATAGAATACCGAGAACTATATACCTCCTCTAGAATCTTCTCCCATAAGCCATTAACAGTAGGAACACATAGGCGATCCTGGAGCCGCAGAACACCATCCTCATCGATAATAACCTCCTTGGAACAAACCTGTAGTATCGTCTCTCTGAGAACCAACAAGTAGGAATCAACGAACTAACGACCCTTGATCTGCTCGAATAATGAAGACTGAGCGATGATTCATGCAAGAACTCGAATGGGCTCTGAAATATACAACCTCACAAATCTGTTAGCCAAGGACCGTATATCCAAAGCTAATGGCCTCTCCTCTACTGAAATGAATGCCAAACTACCCATACTCTCAGCCTTCTTCTCAAGGCATCCGCAACCACATTCGCCTTGCCTATATGATAAAGGATGGTAATATCATAATCCTTTAGTAACTCAAGCCACCTGCGCTGCCTCTAGTTGACATCCCTCTGCTCGAACAAATGGTGCAAGTTGCGATGATCAGCGTAAACCTCACTGAACAGCCCACAAAGATAATGCCTCCAGATCTTGACAGCATGAACTATCGTGGCCAACTCCAAATCATTTACGGGCTAATTCTTCTCGTGGGGCTTCAACTGACGTGAAGCATATGCAATAACTCACCCCTCATGCACCAATACACAACCCAGGCAATCAATACACAACCCAGGCCAACGCGTGAAGCATTGCAATACACAATATATATCTTTGAACGGGAAGGCAACACTAATACTGATGATATAGTCAATACAGTCTTGAGCTTCTGAAAGCTCGCCTCACAATCATCAGACCATCAGAACAGACCACCCTTCTGGGTAAATCTAGTCAAAGGTGCTGCAACATATGAGAATCCTTATACAAACCGACGATAATAGCCTGTTAACCCCAAGAAGCTCCTGATCTCGGTCGTTGTGGTTTGACGAGGACAACTCTGGACTGCCTCGATCTTCTTTGGATCTACTTTAATACCCTTTCCTGATACCACATGCTCGAAGAATTCCACAGAATCTAACCAAAATTTGCACTTGAAGAACTTAGCATATAACTTATGTTCCCGCAAGGTCTAAAGCACCACTCTCAAATACTGCTCGTGCTTCTCCATGCTACTCGAGTAGATCAATATGTAATCAATGAAGAAAATGACAAACGAGTCAATATATGGCCTGAACACCCGATTCATCAAAACCATAAACGCCGTCGGGCGCTAGTCAAGCCGAAGGACATCCTAAAAATTCATAGTGGCTGTCGCGCCCCCTTTTTCTCGCGAAATCGGGTTTCGACATTTTTTGGGACAACTCCTCTTTTTGGGATGGGTAAGGAATTGGAAGAGTCTCCACCTAAAGGATTAAGGTGCGTTAGGGCACCTAGAGTAATTAACTCATATAACCAGTTTACATCACCAGAGATCGGGTAAGGGCTCAAATTACCTTGAGGGGAAGGCGTTAGGAACCTCTCGAGGTCCACAAAGGTGGATCCTGGCCGAACGTAAATTCAGCGAATTAGTCTAAAAAGGGAAGGAAAACAATTTTTTCAAATACAATATTCAATTTATTTTAAACAATAGTATAGGTGGGGGGTCCTATGTTTTTTAGCCTATAGGATCATTCCATGAAATATTTTGTAACTCCCTCAAGTCAGGGTGTTACTCATAGCATTAGCGCATGGACTATCATCTCCTTACTACCCAATTACTATCTTTAAGTTGGTATCTAAGCGTTCTAGTAGATTCTAGCCCGTTCCTTATGCGTGCACTACCCGTCCCTTGCTTATGGCCTTGGAGGTATTAGGACCTCTATTTGGGATAGTTCTAGACCAACCTATGTTACTTAAAATATGAAATCTAGGTGACAAACAAAAATAAATAGGACTTTCAGATAAAGAACAAGTATGGGCTCACATTGACCTCCATACATAAACAGCAAAAGCACGCAATTGAATCAACAAACTTTATTAACGTTGGGATCCTATAGGCATGATATCTATGTGAGAAAACAGAGTGCAGAGATAGTTTTGTTAAGGCGAGCATTAAGACCTATTTGTTTGCCTACTGATTTTATTCAGCATGAATCTGGGCACTTCAGGCAGTAATATGTCACAATTATAAACCCATAATCATTATTAAATCCTACAAATATATTGCCTAAGTGATTGACAATAGTGATTGAATTCAGAATCGATCGACAGAATCCTATAGGCATGATTTCTACAAGCTTGTTGATTATAGACCTATAGACATGGTTTCTAAGTGTAGCACTGATTTTAACTTATAAAGACAAGTTTTATTCCTTTTTCAATCATATAGGTATGCTTTCTAATTGCTGAATTGACTTAATCCTTATAGGCATGATTTCTAACTTCTGAATTGACTTAAATCTTATAGGAATGCTTTCTAAATGTTGGATTGATTTAAACCCTATAAGCATGATTTCTAAATTTGAAACTGATTTTTAGTCATATAGGCATGGTATCTATTAACTGTATATGGGCAGAATTTAAACAGATTGCCAGGAAAGATAATTAGCTCAAACAACAAGGTCCTATATGCATGATTTCTAATGCACGTTTGTTGAAAACATGCATAGATCCTATGAACATGATTTCTAATGTACAGAATTAAACGAAAGTCCTATAACCAGGATCTCTAGTATGCAAATGTAAAATACAGAATCAAAATGATCGTGAAAGTCCTATAAGCAGGATTTCAAAACACAATATGGTACTCACATATTTTAATCAGCATAATTAAATCCTATAGGCAAGATTTCTACCCAGTTTTAATAAAAGATATAAGTAAAACCCCCCAGCTTCACTAAATATCCCCAAATCTGTTGTTACAGAGTTATTACAGCCCAGAATATCAAATGAATTATGTAATGGTAATAATTACACTACAGGGAGCCTTCATAGGCCCAAATAAACCTGGGAACCAGGCCTTCGACCATAACAACAACACTATGATTCCTCTACAGTACATTGGAAACAGGTTTCCAGTGTGTCAAAGTTCCCAAGGGCCTTAGGGACCCCGGAAATGCTCACACAAGAACCACACATTCAGAAAGTAATTCATAAGAGATTGGAAAACCGGCCCCCAGTGTGTCAGAGTTTGGAGGAGTCTCATGTGGACCCTACGCAGTGCCACACTGGGTTGGTTGAGAGCCTAAGGGACTAGGAGTGGGTTTTTAAAATCAGTACATGAAAGGGAGAACGGTAAGTTTTAAAGCAGTTGGATTTCAGAAGAAACAAGATTCAGAACATAGAGTTGCAAGCAGAACTGCACCAAGAAAAACAAATATAATTCATGCTCAAACACATAACTCAAATAAATTGAAGTCGAGTTAAGTTAAATATTTAAACTAGCACTTAGGACAATCATCACTGAAACAGTTAGGCAAAACAATTGAGTCGACCGGAAACATGAAATAAACAGACAGGGCAGAAGGGTTAAGCAACAAACTAAGTGATTACATGTTTATAGTGTGCAAAGTTTAGAACAGGTGTAAGATTAGTGCATGAAACAAATTAAACCTTAGGCTAACTTATGAGAGGATTCATATTATTCAAAACAACTTAATCCTAAATTAACAATGTTACTAAATGGGATCATAGAATCATGTAAATGACAGAATCATATTGGGAATTAAAGCATGCTAGTCGAGCAAAGCATAAAGAATGAAATTACAAAGGTTTCAGGCATACCAGTTAAGTGAGAAAGCAAGTAAATATGCCACAATAGTTAAACTCTAGAACCACTTGGCCTTGGCTTTCAGCCGGCCAAAACCAGAGACACTTAGCACATAAATCAGAATGAGAGAGCCTAAGTTTTTAGTGATAATATGAGTGTTCGAGTCTGTCCCAAAGGGGAGAAGGAGAAAGAGTTTAAATAGTACTCAATTAGGCAGACAAATAAAAGGTAATAAATGAATTGTACACAAATAAGGAATGAAAATAATTCTAGGATCAATTAAAGTCAGGTTCAATCAATTAGCAGAACATAACAACGTATAATCAGGAAAGAACTACTTAGATTATGGAAAGTATTATACAGAATAAATCAACAGTCAAATGCCAAATCAAATAAGGTAAGGAAATAATGAGAACAGAGTAAATCGAAAAAAATAAGGAAATATCAGTACTATACAAAAAGGAAAGACTAAAATCTCAGTAAAAGATTTCAAAACCCTAATTTTTGGGGTAAACCATAAAATCAGCAGAGAAAACAAGGGTAAAAGTCACATGTTTCATGGAATGAATATAGACAGGAACATATTCACATAATCAAATAGATTGGGCCCTAAATAAAAGGTTTGAAACCCTAATTTAAGGGTAAGCCATAAAAATCGATAAAGTCAGAAGTAAAGAATTAAATGTTTTAGTAGAAAATGAATATAGACAGAGAGTTATTAAAGAAAAACATAAGATTGAACCAAATCTGGTCCGATTAAAGAGGGTTAAAACCCGAGTTTTAGGTAAGTAAAATATTTAACGAAAAAATAGGCCGATGGAGGAGTAACAAAGTGAATATAGATGAAGAATAACATTAAAAAAACTAAAATTGAACTAAATCTAATTCAAATCAAAGATCTGAAAACCCTAACTGAAAGATACGAAAATATTCGTATTCACAGAGGTTAGTATGAACACAGACGGAAGTAACCAACATATAAGAGATTTTGAGCCAGATTTGGTTAGAATCTCCCAAAATCTACTTTCCATTTGAGGCAAGCAAGTTAAGTAACATCCCAGATGAGTAGCTGGTAAAAAAATAGGACTAAATAAGGTAATCGCTAAATAATTCCATTTTTGGGCAGGAATCAACGGGAAATGGGAGTGCAGCGCTAGGGTTTCAGAAGATAAAAAAGAGGGAATGAGATGAGAGGAGAGTTTAGTGATGGTGGGTAGATGGGAAATGAATTAGGGTTAGGGGAGTTGGTATAATTAAAAGGGTGGGGTGATTGTGAGCCGTTGATCTGGGATCTTAAAGGGGATTGGGTCAGGGTTTTAAACGAGCATGGGTCTGGGTTTGACAGGTGTGGGTATTGGATATGGGGTATTGGGGTAGTGTATTCGGCTAGGATAATGGGTAGGCTAGGTCCGAAATTAATTAAGAAAAGGGGCTAGGTTTTAAATACCCAATTAAATTAGGAAAATAATTTATAAAAAATAATTAAATAATAATAACAATGTCATTTGTGCATGTAAACGATTTAAAATGATTATTTAACATTATAAAAAATATAAAAGTCATTTTTCTATGTAAATAATGTAATTATGCATATATGTGGCTATCATTGCGAAATATTGCAATTATAGCCTAAAGATGTAAATATAATTATACATAAAATGTATAAAGCTTAATATGAATATAAAGGACAAAAATTAAACAATAAAATCATAATTAATTATTTGTGATGCAATTAATAATTGTTTATATAATAGAAATGCAGGAATAAATTGATTAAAATCTTTTAAAAATTACAGAAAATTATGGGAAAATACATGTTGATGCACATGTATTATTTTGAAAGTATATATATATATGGGAAAAATTGGGTATCAACGGTTGCGCATCTTTACCCGGGAAGGATGAAAGAGTTATCGGGTAAAAACATGATGACCAATTTTGACCGAATAAGGTGATTTGAAAGTTATAGGCCGCCCTCTGGCTTTCGAGCTACCTACATATCCTTGGTTTTACAGGAATCAGGCCGTGTGTAGTTCTGGATCTGACGGTGGAACAAACCGATGAAATTTTTGCAAAAATGGAAAAGGTTCCGAGTAGGATTACTTGGGATTTGAAACAGTTATGAGTGAACGGTCAGGTTTGAAGGATATGAATTGGAACTGGAGTGGGATTACTCCTATTGGGATAAAAATTACTCACTGGATTACCTGCAAATCTACAATAGTATACTGCGAGCACATATGTATAAATTATTGCGTAAATTTAAACATGATGCAAATTCCCTCCGGACCATGAAGATTGTCTTTGGATGGTGAGGATGACGTCCTTAGACCATGATGCCCCAGGCCATGAATTGCTATAAGGGATTCGCAGGCCATGAAATGATGTTCTTGGGCCATAAAGATGGTGCTCCCGAACCATGACGCCTTTGAATAATGATGTGCAAGTTTGAGAGATCCTCAGGCCATGACATGATGTATTCTGGCTATGAGGATGGTGCCTTCAGACTATGGCACCTTCGGGCAAGTTGGCTATATTTCATCCCATGAGGTGCAGAGTACATTATGCCTGAAGCAACAAGACAGAGCTTAGTCTTGTGTGAAGTTGAGGGCAGAGCTTAGCCTGAGAGAGGAAAATAATGCAAGAGAGAGACAAGGCTTAGCCTCATGCTGGAATTTGAGATAAGGCTTAGTCTCATGCAAAGGGAAGGCAGTGCTTAGCTTTATGCAAATAGAGAGGCAGGGCGTAGCCTCGTGCAAGTGATTTGAGACAGGGCTTAGTCTAATGCAAAGAGAAGGCATTTCTTAGCCTTATGCAAATAGAGAGGCAGGGCTTAGCCTCATGAAAGTGTTTTGAGACAGAGCTTAGTCTCATGCAAAGAGAAGGCAGTGCTTAGCCTTATGAAAATGGGAGGCAGGGTTTAGCCTCATGTGAGGGTTGAGACAGGGCTTAGTCTCATGCAAGTGTAAGATTAAGAGTGAAGTATGTGTTTCGTGCATAGCAATTATGTTGTTGCGACGGTGCTTATTATGATGATATAGTCCTGCATCCAAAGAAAATTTGTGAGTTTTGCGGGGGAAGGTTGGTTCGTGTCTTTTCTTGCTCGATTTGCTCCGTTCTGTTTGAAGATCCTGCTCAAGTTATCAAGGGTAGCATTTGGCTGAAAGTAAAGTTTCTTTTCGAAAGCATGCGTGTATAGTTTTTAAAGACATGGTAATATGTAGTTTAGAAATTAGTTAGACGAACCAGTAATTGTGACATTATTAGAGATATTGCGACTTCTTCTGCCGTAGAATTTTTAGGGCCCAGTTAACTGTATGACCTTTCTGACTGTTCCGTATGCTACAATTGGCTGAACTTGATTCGGAAATTTGAGGGTCCTCCTCAAAATTCTGCCCCAGTTTCTAATTGTGGGGAAAATGGAAATTTTATTAAATTGAGACCGAACCCACAGGGCTGCCTACGTATCCCCTCTTAAACGGGAATCATGTCAAGCTTAGTTTAATTTACATCATATGAGGAAACATAAAATGGTTTACACATAGTATCTTTTGACTACATCTGAATTGATAGGCTTCGGCCAGATTTCTCCGTCCATATCTGCGAGTATGAGCGCTCCTCCTGCCAATACTCTGTGAACCATGTAAGGACCTTTTCAGTTGGGAGAAAATTTCCCTTTTGCTTCATTTTGATGTGGAAAGATCCGTTCCAACACCAGCTGTCCCGGTGTGAACTGTCTTGGCTTGACCCTTTTGTTGAAAGCCCTATACATTCTATACTGATAAAGTTGACCGTGAAATACTGCATTCATCCTCTTTCCGTATATGAGGTTTAGTTTCTCACAGCGGGTCCTTATCCATTTTGGGTCACTGAGTTCGGCTTTTTGTATGATTCTTAAAGAAGGAATTTCTACCTCGGCAGGAATGATAGCTTCGGTACCATAAACCAGTAGATAGGGAGTTGCTCCGGTTGATGCACGGACTATAGTATGGTATCCCAGTAAGGAGAATGGTAAATTCTTGTTCCATTGCTTGTGATTCTCTACCATTTTCTTTAGTATCTTTTTGATGTTCTTGTTGGCGTCTTCCACGACTCCATTCATTTGAGTCCTGTATGCCGTGGAATTCTTGTGCTTGATTTTGAAAGTTTCACACAGGTCTTTCATCAGATCACTGTTGAGATTGGAGGCATTTTTAGTGATGGTGGACTCTGGAACCCCAAATCAAAAGACAATTCGGTCTCGGACAAAATCTACAATGACCTTTTGGATTTGATGATGACGTCGTCAACATATGCCTCTATTTCTTTATGTATCATATCAAGGAAGATCGTTGTCATATCCCTAATGTAGGTGGCCCCAACATTCTTTAGACCGAATGACATCATTTTGTAACAATACACTCCCCATGGTGTAATGAAGGCTGTTTTCTCTGCGTCTTCTTCGTCCATCCAAATATGATGATAACCTGCGAAGCAATCTACAAAGGACTGGAGTTCATGCTTGGCTAAATTGTCGATCATAATGTGTATATTTGGCAGCGGGAAATCATCCTTGGGACTTGATCTTTTTGGATCCCGATAATCAACACAGACTCTGACCTTCCCATCCTTGGTAACTTCTTCCTTGATTTTCAGGATCATGTCTGGCTTGAATTTCCTGAGTTTCTGCTTCACTAGCGGACACATTGGATTTGTAGGTAACTTGTGAGCCACTATGGATGTACTCAACCCTGTCATATCGTCGTATGACAATGCAAAGATATCCTCATATTCTTTCATGAAGCGAGTGTATTCTTCCTTTCTGTAGGTGACAAATGGATGCTTATACGAGTTTCTTTGAGGGTATCGGAATCTCCCAAGTTGACTATCTCGGTCTCGTCCAGGTTGGATTGGGCTTGTTCTCAAAATTTTCCACCTCTCTCACAATTTCCTCAGGTATTACATCTTCTTCTTCTATTTTTCCGAGTCACTATCCTTATGTTGCGTTGTCCCATTACATGTCACAGTAGTTGGTTTATCAAGGTAAGAAATAGTAATGCCTTAGAGAGAAAGATATAGAAAATAGTAATAAAACATTAAGCCATTGATAAATATCAAAATGTTAAACAAAAGTGATTTTAATGATTCAAACAATGTTTTTGAAATACTGAATATGTTTTAAATTAAAATGCTCAAGAGGAATTGTTTTCAAAATAAATGACACTAGCAGCCAGGCTACCCCGGGACTTGGCGGGCCCTTGATGGTGTGGCTGTCCAGTTCCTGAGAACAGCTCCCTTCTCCACTGTCTAGATGACGAGGCCTTCCTCCTCCTCCTCCTCAACTATTACACTGCAATCCATATCATCGTCTTCCAAGAACAAATTCCTCAATGTTTCCAAGGCTTCTTCTTCCTCTGATCCTCATATTATATCAGCCTGATGGAAGGTCTGATTCAGGTGCGGTACAGGTTGCTCAAGAGGGTAGTATGGACCACGCTATTGTGGCGACCAATTCCGATATCCTTGCCAGGTGTAGTGATATCAGAGCCCGAAGGTTGTACCATGGCGCTTCAGATGTACTGGTTTGGAGATACCTTGAAGATATTTACCAATCCCCTTACCAGGTTCATACCCTTTCCATGCCCATATGCTTTCTATCTTGCTACTCAGCACTTATCCTTCACGATTGCGTTTACACGCTCGATGCGATGATAGGTTTCTCCACCTAAATTCCTTCTGTTTTCTATCACCGGAACATTCTGATTGGTGTAAATGGGGTTGCTCCCATCTCTATGGATGATCACTTCTTGATAGTTCCATTCAAATTTTACCGCTTGGTGCAAATTAGACACGACAGCTCCAGCGGCATGTATCCAAGGTCGTCCAAGCAGCAGATTGTAGGAGGCGGATATGTCTAGCACATGGAATTCAACATCGAACCAGGTAGGACCCCATTTGGAAGCACAGATTAGTTTTTGCAATTGTTCCATTTGAGACCCATCGAACACCTTCACATTCATAGTCCCTGCTCGTATTTCATGTAGGCCCTTGACCAACCTCTTCAAAGTTGTTAGCAGAAAGATGTTGAGGTTGGACCCTCCGTCTATCAGAACTATGTCAATGAACTTATCTTTACATTGCACTGTGATGTGCAATGCCCTGTTTTGTCTTAACCCTTAAGACGACAACTCGTCTTCATGAAAGGTAATCTTATGGCTTTCCAGCACTTGTCCCACCATATTAGCCATTTCTCCACTAGTAATGTTGTAGGGCACATATGCTTCACTCAGTACCTTCATCATAGCATTCCTGTGTGCTTTAGAATTTTGCAGTAATGACAAGATGGATATTTGGGCGAGAGTCTTATTCAGATGATCAACAACAGAATAATCCCTTGCTTGCACTTTCCTCCAAAGGTCATCCGGACCAGTTTCAATGGCGGGTTATTTATTGGAAGCTTGCTTACTTGTCTCTTACAAATGCTCAAGTGTGTAAATTCTTCCCGTTCTAGTCATTCCATGTGCAGCGCCAGACTCTTCCATCTTTTCCCTTCCCTTTCTCCTAGCCTCGGCAACATAATCCTAAGGTACATCGTTGGAACTGAAGGGGGTGTGAATGCCACCGTCATAGTGAAAGGTGTGGCTACTTCTACTTCAAACAGTGTGGGTATGGCTGTAGATTGTGTCACTTCTACTTCAAAGGGAGCTGATGTGGCTACCTCAACTTCAACTCGCGGCTGTACTTGTACCACAATGGGATTGAGCATGACTGCATGCTTCTTAGGATCATCACCTTCCCGAATAAGCCCGATTGACCCCTTGGGATCCCACTCTTCATCAGTTTCTATTACATTGAGTCCTTCACCCCTGTGATATGGGAAGGGATTGTTACGGACGTTGGGTGCGGTTTCCTTCGCCTTTATGACCTTGGTATCAATCAGTGTTTGGATCTTATCTTTCAGGGTGCGACATTCGTCAATAGTGTGTCCCTTCATACCAGAATGGTACACACATGTCTTGTTTGGTTTGACCCATTGAGATGAGTTTTCCATAGCCACAAAGGTAATATGGGTGACATATCCAGCAGATTTTAATCTTTCATACAAATGGTCGATGGGTTTAGCAATACAGATGCATTGTCTGGGTGGTTTGCGATCTAAATTGGGCCTGGTTTTTTGATGGTTTGGACGAGCTGAAGGTGAATGATAATAGGCTGGTTGGATATTATAGTTATGGTAGGCGGTAGCGGGTTGAGGATATCTTGGAGGTGAAGGCCGGTATGTTGGTGGAGGTTTTTGGAATACAAATGGAGATTTTGGACCTTGGGCAACCATTACTGTCCCCACTTTTTTCTTCTTTGATATGCCAACTGAATATAGTGATTTGTTCATGGCCTGCAGTGCGTCAAAATTTTTCACCATTCCACTTTTGATACCTTCCTTGATCCTTTCTCCGAGCTTGATGATATCGAAGAACTTATGATTCTCGATTACCATTAACCTTTCGTAATATTGTGGATCCTGAGCCCTGACAAAGAACTTGTTCATCTGCTCTTCTCTAATGCCGGCCTCTTTCTGCTTCTGACCTCCATCGAGTAGCATACTCACAGAAAGTTTCAGTGGGCTTCTTCTTGAGATTTTGGATATAGAAGACATCTGGTGCATTTTCCGTGTTGAATCTTAACCTATCCATGAAGTCTGACGCCATGCTTACCCAATTAGCCCATTTCTTGGGATTTTGACTTATGTACCAAGATAGAGCATCTCCAGTAAGACTTCTCATGAATAGTTTCATGCAAATATTTTCGTCCCTACGAGCTTGTCACAGTAGGTTCTAAAATGAACCTTTGGGTCGCCCATTCCATCAAACATTTCGAACTTAGGAGGTCTGTAACCCTGCGACAGTTCCACATCTGGCTAAATGCACAAATCCTCGTAATTCAGACCTTCGAGTCCTTTGCCTCCTTCAACACCCTAAACTCGGCTTGTGAGTTTTTTGAGCTCCTCTACTATGTTCTTAATGAACAGGTCCTTCTCGGCAGATTCTGGTGTATATGAGATTGGTCGAGTAAAGTGGGGTAGGGTTTCAACGTATATATGGTTGTTTTGGTGAATTCCAGGAGTTTGGGTATATTGGTGATCATTGGTTGAATTTTTGGGATCGGGGATAGGATGTGGGGTATTATGAGGAGTGTGGTAAGTGTTTTGCGAATATTGAGTTGCGAGATACTGATGTTGAGGCAGTGTAGGTACGGGTAAAGGATTTTGAGGAGGGGTTGTTTATTGGTGGGGTGCGGGAGGATTCTGCGGGCGTTGGTTGGGTGTGTTCTGAGGAGGTACTGGATTTTGGGTATTTGGATGGTTGATATCCGGGACATTTAGTGTGAGGGAGAGGTTTTCCAGGTTACGGACCTGCTCAAGCTCACCTTGTAGTTCAATTATTTTATGTTCAAACCGCAAAACGAAGTCATTTGGTGCTGGAGTACTCCGACCATCAGAAGTTTCCACATTCTCTGTAATGACCCGACCGGTCATTTTGAGCTTTACCGCATCGTTCAGCAGTTTGAGGCCCTGATTAGCTTCACTTAAGGTATTGTGAACAACTAATTTTTGACTACACTCAAATATTATACTATTTTAGTAGAAATATTCCTTTTAGGCCTAATATTGATGTTTTAAACTTTTATCTTACACTTAGTAGATTTTATTTAATTAAAGTAAATAAATAAATAATAATAATAATACTCACAGTCTTAAAGTATATATATATATATATATATATATATATATGGAAAATCTTTTAATTAGAATTTAATAAGTAAACTATTATAATTTCTTTGTATGATTTAAACTATAGCGTAAATATTGAGTTTTGTTATTTTTATAGTTTACCTTAAGTCTAAAAGTAGGATGGTATGTGTGTGTGTGTGTGTATATATATATACACGTTACCATCTTTTATGTAAGATTTAGAAAATTAAAACAAAAAACAAAAAACCAAAAAATGAATTTTTTTTATTAAAAATAAATCTTTGAAGCTAAAGTTAGGATAAAGTTTGTTGATAACAAACTTTATCCAAAAATCTGATTTTTTTTAAAATTAGCTAACTAACCCCAAATTTTTAGCCTAAAAATCTCACACTCCTACTCCCATACTATATCACATTTGACCAACCACTTCATCCATATTATTCTATAAATAGACAAAAAACAGAAAGAGAGGAGAAAAAGAACGGACGAAAGAAAAAAATACAAAAGGAAAGGAAAAGAAAGAAAGAAGAGAAAAGGAAAAAAAACGGACGGGACAGGAAAAGAAAAAGAGAACAAAGAAATACAAAAAAAAAAGGAGACAAAAAAGAACAACCAAAAGAAAGCGAACGAGACTTAGAAAAGAAAAAGTTTGTTTTGAGGAGATTATTAGAAATTTAAGCAACTAAGAGAAAAGATGACTGTTCTTTTAGAGTAAAAAATTCACTTGGAAAAATTGTTGAGTTACGTTATTGAGTTTGAAAGTGGAGTTTGAGATTTTGTTCGCGGTTCCGAGTTCGTGATTCTAAAACAGTTAGTAGAAGGTGATTTCTCTCTCTTACTTCCTTTTTCTGTTGAATTATTTCATAATTCATATGTACCACTACGATTTTTTTTTTATCAGATTCATTTCTTTCATATACTAATTTGTGTGGTGACTTTATTGCTTTTGTTTCATTGTACCGTCTCCTAGATCCATTTTCTTATCTTTATTTATTAAGAAATTTGACTTTTACAATGTAGTTGATGCATTGATAATTGTTGATAAATTGATTTGTTTTTGTGGTAAGCTAACAGATCCTTTGAATAATTAATATATTGAAGATTTTATATTTGTACGTACTCTATGATGTCAAAACTTGATATTGAATGGTTATTGTGCTTATATCACATCTTGTATCAATTGCATGTATATCTGATTGTACTTTAGGAAAACGGTAACTTTTTTCCAAGTATTATGGTGAGTGACAACAAATTTGGAGCCATAATATACCTTATTATTATCTAATGATCCTAACTCACCTTTCTATATTTGTCTCTTTGGATGAGCCATGAATAATGCATGAGGAATTAACATTAGGCTAAAAACAATTAGCTTTCAGTTTCATGTAATATATTGTATATCATTAAGACAAGTTGATTCGCTGTTCCGCTTTGGATTTCACTAATCCTGATTGACATAATCAAACAGCTACAAGAAAATAAATAAAAATGGCAATTAATCAAATAAAATGTGGAAGTTTTTTTTGTTCTGTTTGTGTAGGCAGCTTTTTTTTCTCTCTTTCATTTCTTCCTAATGAACATGACTAATTAGTAATCCTTTTGTGGCTATTATAATAAATTAGTAAGTGTTAAGAGATAAAATAATTAAATATTTTAAATACACTCTTAGCCCATGTGTTCATACCCGAACCTTAGATTGATATGCTTAAATAATAAAAGGATCATGTGCGCATTCCCGCGTCTAGATACCATTAAATTTAAAAATAATTATATTTTGACCTTGTGTACATTCCGTTCCTTGGTTTAACATTTAATTTCAAAGAATACCTTGTGTGCGTACCGCATCTTGGTGAATATAATCAATAAAAATATAAGAATAGCTAAAAATTGATTTAAGCCTTACATTAGTCAATAAAGCGACCGTGCTATAACCACGGGACTCGAGGGGTGCCTTACACCTTCCCTTCGGTCAACAGAATTCCTTACTCAATCTTCTGTTTTCGTAGACCATGAATTAGGAGTCAAATCTTCATTAATAAGGGATTCAATAAAAGGTGACTTGGAATACCAAAACTCAATTCCAAGTGGAGACTCTAAATAATAAATAATCCCTTTTTCAAGACGTCACTTCGATAGGAAAAACTCTTCTGACTCAACCTTGTAATAGGGTTGCTGCGAAAACAAGAGGTATGACAGCTCTGGCGACTCTGCTGGGGAACGATTAATAAGAATTCGAGCTTTGTATATTGACTCTTGTTTTGCTTTTATCATGTTTTGAATATTATTGTGTTTTGAAGCCTAATGTGCTATTTGTTTCTTATTTACCGCTTTAATATTTATTTGAACTTGATATAAACTGTATCCTCTCTCGCACCCCTCTGAGTCTTCTTATAGGTAGTTATGTTGTGTTTGCCTACCAGCATCACAAAAATTACTGTCTTAAGATAAAGCCAGTTAGCCTATCAGCTTCTGGTGAAGGATTTATTCACACATGATTAGGCGGGAGAGCCGTTAGCTAGCCAGTGTTGTTCTACTACTGGTGATGCTTGACGCTCCTCGGCTCGGGTTGTCCGCCTGGGTAAGCCAGGTCTAGATACCATCTCCTTTAAGATTTGAAAACCTAGAAGAACAAGCCACAAGCAATGAATATCCGTAGTAGGCTACTTTTTATTTGCATCATGTGCATTGGACTTAGTGGGACTCAGCACAGGGGCCGGATCCTTCTAGGACAAGTACCTATTTTTCGGNGAAAACCTAGAAGAACAAGCCACAAGCAATGAATATCCCTAGTAGGCTACGTTTTATTTGCATCATGTGCATTGGACTTAGCGGGACTCGGCACAGGGGCCGGGTCCGTCTAGGACAGGTACCTATTTTTCGGACCAACATGTTCATATTTATGTGCTATATGTAACATTATTTGGTAGGCTTCATTCAAATGTTGACCGGCTTTAGGATAGATCGATTAAACAGATGAGAGAGAAAGAGAAAATTTCCTCCAAGTTTTCATAAAATGTTTTTTTTAAAAGTAAATTTTTGAAGGGTTCTAGTATCTAAAAGCACAATTTTCAAAATATTTTTTTTAAATTTATTTTAACTGAACTACATGGGTTTGATTCTCATGGGATGTGAGATACGTAGGCAACCTTCATCAGGTTCAACCCCTCTTTTAAAATAAAATAAAATAAAATAAAAACAAAAAAAAGGTGTATATGGACTATTATTTTTCTCTTACTATAAAAAACAATGATAAAAAAATAAAAATAATAATATAGTTACTTTGTCAGTTTTTTTATCTTTCGACAAGTTTTGCCCATATGTTCGGTCCTTTTGTCGAAATAGCCTCAAAACCTTTCTCGAAAATACAAAATGGTCGTTTTAACAAAAGAGGCTAGTTTTTATGTTCACTTTTACAAATGAATAGTCATTTTGAGTCTTCTTTTAATTATTTTACTAATTTAACCAATATTTTTTTTAGTCCAATAGATTGGTTTTGTTTTTATTTTTATAGAGTCAAAACCCGAGAAACCAGATTTTTTGTGTCAATAATATATTTGATTAAAATCTAACCCCGTGTCTTGATAAATAGGTACACCATGAGTGGAGAAAGAGGTAAGTCCGAAAAGAGGTCCAGGTCAGAAGGAATACCGGATTTTCTTATTGTTGATCTGACACCACAATTGTTGTGGGATTGATGGAGAGATTTTAAGGAATATGAGCGAAAACAGATAAAGAAGTACTTGGGACATTTGGTTCACATGATGACGATCAAGCCTAGGAGGGATGTGATCGAAGCTTTGATTCCGCACTGGGATCCTGAAAACAATGTGTTCCATTTTACTGAATGTGAAATGACTCCGACCTTGGAGGAAATCGCCCATTTCCAGGGGTGGGGCCGTGATCTTCGCCGGCAAAGGCCCATTGTACCAAAAAATGTGAATGAGGGTAAATTTCTGAAGCTCCTGAACATAAATTACGGACAGTATGAAGGTTTAGGAGGTAAGTGGGTTAACTTAGGACTTCTGTTACATTTGTACGTCCTAAAATGCAATTTTGAAAGGCATGTGGGGAAATTAAAATCAAAGGAAGACAAGGAAACATGGAAGATACACAGGAGGTTTGCACTTATGGTTGCTTTTTTGGGGCGTGTAGTTTTTCAGGAAAGGGCAGGACACATTGACATTCGCTTGGCAGGTGTGGTTGAGGCTCTGACCTCAAAAGGGAATGATTATACTTTGGTCCCTATGATTCTTTCTTCCATTTTTCGTGCCTTAACTAGATGTAAATTGGGCGCACGAAACTTTGATGGCTGCAACATTTTGTTACAGATATGGTTCTTGGAGCATTTTTATTGTCATCCTACTATCACTAATTTTAGTGAGCTCTGGCCCAATCGCACTTATGATCACCAGAAAAATATTGACAAATGTGACTTACCAGAAGGGATTGATGCCTGGAAAAAGCTGCTTCTTACTTTGTCAGCCAAACGAATCACTTGGAACTACGATTGGTTTTCCTCTAAAGAGGTCATTTGTGAGTCTGCATATCATTCTTATTTGGTACTTATAGGATTGGATGGTGTTCAACCTTATGCTCCACTTCGAGTGATGCGCTAGTTTGCTCGACTACAAGAGTTGCCGCCAGTACGAGATATGAATAAGTTATGTTATGATTTTGGTAAAGATCAACTTCATGACGAAGAAAAAATTATGAAAATCTGGTATGCAAGTAAAGTCTCGGAGTTGAATGAGATGGTAGAATATCGAGATCGTGGAGAGGTGATCCCTGAGTATATTACTTGGTTTCATGATCCTTCATTGTTTAGAGATAGGCCCGAGGGGTCGAACAGGAGNGTGATGCGCCAGTTTGCACGACTACAAGAGGTGCCGCCAGTACGAGATATGAGCAAGTTCTGTTATGATTTTGGTAAAGATCAACCTCATGACGAAGAAGAAATTATGAAAATCTGGTATGCAAGTAAAGTCTCGGAGTTGAATGAGATGGTAGAATATCGAGATCATGGAGAGGTGATCCCTGAGTATATTACTTGGTTTCATGATCCTTCATTGTTTTGAGATAGGCCCGAGGGGTCGAACAGGAGGAGAAATGATCAAAGAACTATAGAAAAGCTGAAAGAGGAATTGCAGATCATTGATGATATCAGTTTAAGCAAGAAGATCATTGGAGATTAAATTTTTAGTGCAGTCCATTAGTTCTTAGTTTCATATTTATTTGTTGCATTTTTAATTTTATATTTGGAGTCTTTTATTTTTATCAAAGTCTGTTTTATTCCAGTCATCTTTTTAGAGTCAGTAGAGTTAGTTTGTATATATTTCCTTGTCTCTCATTATTAAAAAAAAAAAAGAAGTTTGGCTGAAAAATATTTTTGCTTGTTTTATTTTTACAAAATAATACTAATAATAAAAAATAAAAATAAAAAAAATTAAAAAAAAATTAAAAAAAATTATTTCCATCCTGAACTACGTAATGGTCTGATTCATGCGGCGTCATGATACGTAGGCAATCCCCACCGGATGCGATCATAACCATAATTAATCTAAAAAAAAAGGGAGAGAGAAAGAAAAGAGAACGCTAAATTCAAGACGAAAATAAATCAACAAACCGATAAGCCGGGATGAAGCATGAAGCTTGTCAAACTCATTCTAGAAATAAAAATTGTATATGACATATAATGTGTGATTAATATTTGTAAAATGCCTAACTCTAACACGTTTGTTGTTTGTTATCTAAGAAGAAGATATAGTTAAATAGAGGTGGTTGGTTTGTGGTTTAAACTGGCAACTCACCCTTACAACACGAGATCAAAAGGGAAGAGTAGCATGGCAAACAACAGTGGGAACGAGTCAGATAATGATGATGTCCATAAACAATTGGTCGAACAAAGTTCGGGATTGGTTGAAGAAGTAAGAGTGTTGAAGCAACAATTGGCAGGCACCGCCTCCACTGCCCATAGGGACTTTGGATAATGTTTACTACCCATAGGGACTTTGGATAATGTTTCAGTTGCAAATCAAGTGCCCATCTCCCTAACAAGTAACCCATTGTACCAACCTGGATTCAGTCCAAGCATTAACCTTCCCACTATCCCCAGTACTTCCATTCCACGTCCTCCAACCGCACCCCTCAGAAATGACCCACATACGGTACCCATTGTCCCTACTTTCACTGTTCCTCAACCAGCTCTTTCTCAAAAGTCCAACACTGATCCGCAACCGAATGCTCGTGATGCTCAACATTACTCTCCAGAACTGACTTTCAAGGTTCAAGATTCATACAAGAATATCCCTCAGAACATGTTCCCAGTTGAGATCGAAAAGCCTGACAAGAATACGGAACAAGAGGAAATGACTAGAAAAATGAAGAGCTTGGAACAAACCATGAGAAACATACAGGGTTTGGGTGGCCACAAGAG
>ML384034.1:531-59952 GCA_005239525.1 Nicotiana knightiana | reverse complement strand
ATAATTATTAAATTTATATACCTGGGTTCCAGATTAGCGACCAAAGTTGGTCTCTACTTTCTTGCGCTTTCAAGAGCGACCAACTTTGGTCATTAATTTTAAATTTTATTATTAATATTTTACAATTTTTTTAAAATAATAACATAATTATTAAAATTTTATAACTGGGTCCCACTTTAGCGACCAAAGTTGGTCGCTAAATTCAACATTTCTTTGACCAAGAAGGTCTGACCAGTCTAGTCAATATTTTGACCAAATAGCGACCAACCTTGGTCGCTAATATATTTATAATTATTTTTTAATAATTTTCTGCAATTTAGCGACCAACTGTGGTCGGTTTTCCTGACAGACCAGTTTGGGTCGCAAAAGTTTGGTCGCTTTTTACAAAATTTTTAGTAGTGAATTAGGTATTTGTTAATAGCATGTCATACATATTTCTAAAGGGCGTATAAATTTATGTTCCTATTGCGCATGGATTTTGATTTATATACCCCTCTAGAGTCATGATGACCCATTTTACCTTGAACTATGTTTGTGCAGGTTGTGATTTGAGATACCAATGGGTTTTCGGAGTGATCATGATAAACATTGATGAGTTTAAGCATAAAAGTGGAAGCTTTATCTGTTTAAACTGATCCTTTCTGCTACTTGATGTACTCTTGAATGATTTCCTTGTACATGTCATGTGTATATGTTGGTGCAATGTGTTCCTTACGTGCATTGGACTTATTTAGTCGAGATAGAATATTTTATATCATATTCTCTATCTTCATATCCTATTATGTTATTTAAGCATTCTTTTCATCTCTGTCATATTTATTAAATAGCATAGGTTTATATAGTAAGTACCTTTTTTACGATATCTTCAATACTACTTCGTTGAGGTCGGTCAAGATGCTTACTGAGCACATGGAGTCGATTATATTCTTGCTATACTTTTGTATATTTTTCTTGAGGTTCTGAGCTGATACTGGTGGGACTTCTAGTTAATGTAGAATATGTAGCTTCTAGTCAAGAGTGAAGGTTTCTGGTTTTGTATGTGTTTGAAGAATTAAAGAAGACATTTCTGATTTCATTGTACATAGAAACACGTGTTAGCTTTCTTCGTAAAGTTATAAAATGAGGTTGTCTTATTCCTTTGAAATTGCAGTTTTAATTTCTTCGTAACCTTGTCGGAATGTTAAATAAATAGGTAATGGATTGTTTAATTATATTCTTACCTTTTAAGATGATTCCAAAAAGAGTGATCTAAATTAGGGGAAAAGAAAAGGCAGCCCAGTGCATTAAGCTCCCGCTATGCGCAATGTTCAGGGAAGGGTCGGACCACAAGGATTTATTGTACTTCCCATGCATTTCTGCAAGACGAGGCTGTTTCCACGGCTCGAATCCCGTGACTTCCTGGTCACATAGCAACAACTTTACTGGTTATGTCAAAGTTCTCCTTCGCAAGTGATCTAAATTAGAGAAAAAATTTAAAATATATTTGAGGTCTAACTAATTTATTTTAACCTCCTAACTGTATTCCTAAATGGTTATTCATAATTGAGTTTTATTCAAATTAATTAATACGTATTAAAACTATCTTATGTGGGAAGCTGCACAAAATCAAGGTAGATATGAATGAATTGGTATACTGGAAAGAGGTATTCACTAAATGTTATCTTGCTCTGATATATTGGAGAGTAGAAGTCCAATAGTTGCTGCATTGGAGTTCACATTTGATACCCAAGCATAGGTTCATGTTGTGGTTAGCTGTGCAAGAGAAGCTACTGACCAAAGAGAGATTGCATATACCGATCAAAGAGGCACTTCTTGGATTACACCTTTTCATCTCATGGAAGAGACACCTCTTGGATTGCACTTCTTTATCTCACCCTTTCATTATCTATAAATAGAAAGGCTAAACCTCACTTTCCACCAATGAAAAATCTGAAAATTTCTCCCCTCTTTTTTATATTGTTGAATTATTTTCATATATACATAAGTGTCAAGTGTGATTTGCTTCGTCTGTTGAGTTCGCTGAAATTCTGTAATTTTGATTGACAGTATTACATAATAGTTATTTCGTTCTATCCTAGGAGGAATTAATCCAAACCTTGGGCAACAGTGAGGGGATTAAATTCCTTAAGGACACACAAGCAACTTGTGGGCTCGGAATTATTTTTCTGCTTTGTTTTAAATGAATATTTCTCTGCTTCTCTGATTTTCTGATTTCGAATACGGATTACCAACAATATTAAGGAATTTAATTGTATCTTCTGATTAGCAATGACTAAACTTACCATTATCCAAAGAAGGCTGTCAGTTTTTTTTGGACACAAAATATTAAGGAGAAATCGTGAAGCATGGTTGTCGATCACGTTGGATCAAATTGTGAAATGGTGCATGGAAAAAGATATCGGAAATGAAGAAATAATCTAGTCACGTTTCACTTGAGTTGTCATATGAATTGATAATTCTAACAGGTGTTTCCATTCTATTCTCATTCCACTTTCTCCTTTTGCTATGTCAATATTTATATTATGGAGTATGGACACACAAAAAATTATCGAGAGAAGGTCTTTATAGCATTTGTGTGTAGTCAATTTTGTCTAAGTGATTCCAACAAACAATAACAATAACAACAAACTTAGTTTGATCTCAGCATGTGGGGTCTAGGGAGGGTAGTCTGTACGCAGACCTTACCCCTACCTAATGCAGGTAGAGAGGTTGTTTCCAATAGACTCTCGGCTCAGGAAGGGCAAGAAGAAGAAGAGGGAAGCAAGAAAGGAAGAAAGATGGAAGAAAAAAAAGATAAACAATATCCAATAATAGCAACACGGAATACAATACTTGAGGCAAACAAAACCACATAACATAATAAAAATCAAAGAATAAGAAGGGAAATGCATGCTACTAAGCCTATTGGTGAGCACTATAAATTACCTACTAACCCTCTACCTTAATCCTTGACCTCCACATCCTCCTATCAAGTGTCATGTTCTCAGTGAGCTGAAGCAGCGCCATGTCCTGCCTAATCACTTCTCCCCAGTACTTCTTAGGCCTACCTCGACCTCTTCTCAAACTCTCCATTGCCAACCTCTCACACCTCCTGACAGGAGCATCAATGCTTCATCTCCTAACATGTCCGAAACATCTCAGCTGCGACTCCCGCATCTTGTCCTCCACGGAGGCTACTTCCACTCTGTCCTGGATAACTTCATTCTTAATTCTATCTTGTCTGGTACACCCACACATCCATCTCAACATCCTCATCTCTGCTACTCTCATCTTTTGCACGTGGGAGTTCTTGGTTGGCCAACACTCAGCCCCATATAGCATAGCGGGTCGAACCACCACTTGATAAAACTTACCTTTAAGTCCTAACAACACATTCTTATCACATAGAACACCGGAAGCGAGCCTCCACTTCATCCACCCCTCTCCGATGTGATGTGTGACATCTTCGTCAATCTCCCCGTTACCCTGGCTAATAGACTCGAGATACTTAAAACTCGCTCTCTTAGGGATAACTTGAGCATCAAGCTTAACCTCTACATTTGCATCATGGGTCTCACTGAATTTGCACTCCAAGTTTTCTGTATTGGTTCTACTCAGTTTGAAACCTTTAGACTCCAAGGTCTGTCTCAAAACCTCTACCCTCGCGTTAACTCCGCTACGCGTCTCGTCAATCAACACTATATCATCGGCAAATAGCATGTACCAAGGCACCTCCCCTTGGATGTGACGCGACAGTACATCCATCGCCAAGACAAATAAAAATGGGCTAAGAAACGATCCCTGATGCAACCCCATCACCACAGGAAAAAGGTCCGAGTCACCACCCACAGTCCTCACCTGAGTCTTAGCATCATCATACATATCCTTAATCGCCTTAATGTACGCTACCAGAACTCTGCTAACCTCCACAGGACCTCCCTCGAAACTTTATCGTATGCCTTCTCAAGGTTAATAAACACCATATATAAAACCTTCTTTCTTTCTATGTACTGCTCCACTAATCTCCTTACCACATGAATTTTGTCTAAGTGATCGCACAAGAAAAGAAAATATTTCAAGTTTGGCCTATCCATTGAGCCGTAACAAAATTGTGATAATATTTTTTTCTTATATAGTTTTTCATATGACAATCTAACATAAATAAGATCAGAATTATTGAGATACCAAATGTTGGTGAACACAACGAATCATCATGTGGGATTAACAATGTTCAAATAGTTAGTGTCTTTGTCTCTTATAGAAGATATTTTTCTGTAACGGTGCATTTAACCATTCGCACCCACTGAGACCCTCTTCTAATGAGATTAAGCCAAGATTATATGGTCATGATATTTCTTTCCTTAGAGAACGTCGGTCGTGATTTTCTCTAGAAAAGGTATAATATCACAAACCAATAGAATCGGTATTTATTTTTTCTTGGTGATTTATTAAATTAAGTTTCTATAAATTTGAGGGTAGATCTTTATTACATGATGATCTCTTATTAAATATATGCATTCTTTCGAGTAACATATACTTCCTAGTGAAAAAACGGTTTGTAACTTGCATAAATTATGTGGAAGATCATTTTCAATGTTGTAAGATATGAATTAGGTTTACATTGATTCTTGAAAGTATTCTTGAGATCATGAATGTAAGTGTAAGATGAACATATATGTGTTTGATTAGAGAAAGAGATCAAACTATTTAAAGTGTTACAATGGTTTAGTTGGAAGGCCATTTGGAAAGAAAATCAAATACTTGTAATTTTCTGCCAGTGTTTTGGAGAAAATTCTCGTGATTTTCTATTGTCGTTATGGAGAATAAAATCTTCATGATTTTCTACTCCTTCTTCGAGATTAAAATCTGCATGATTTTTACTCGTTCGTCGAGATTAAAGTCTTCGTGACTTTCTACTCATTTGTCGGAAGTTAAAGTCTAAGTGACTTTATACTCGTTCTATAAAATCTTAGTGATTTTTTACCCCAATTTATTATTCGATTTGAAGATTAAACACTTCATCGTTTATTAAATTTGATTGTGTCACATATTACTCGGTTTGAAGATTAAACACTTCATTGTTTATTAGATTTGATATTAGATATTACTCGATTTGAAGATTAAACACTTCATCGTTTATTAAATTTGATTGTGTCACATATTACTCGGTTTGAAGATTAAACACTTCATTGTTTATTAGATTTGATATTAGATATTACTCGATTTGAAGATTAAAACCTTCACCATTTATTCTGATTGTGTCAGATTGGTGTGAAGATTAAAAACTTCATTATTTATTCTGGCTCTGTCGTGACACAAACAAAAATTCTTTTGGTTGGCTCTACAACGTAATAGGGGCAGGAAATATGAATATCCTTTTGAAGAAATATATTTGGAATAATGGAACTATTCAACAAACGACCGCTCCTTAGTCAACGCAATCTAATGGAATTGCGAAATGAAAGAATAAAACGTTAAAAGAGATGATGAATGTCTTGTTGATAAGTTCTGGTTTACCCCATAACTTATGGGGGAAGCTATTTTTACAGCTAATCAAATACTCAACAGAGTTCCCCATAACAAAACACAATCTATTTCTTATGAAAAATAGAAAGGTAGGAAACCCAAATTAAAATATTTTAAAGTGTAGGGATGTTTGGCTAAAGTGCAAATATCCTAAACACAAAAGGGTGAATCTTGGACCGAAAACAGTTGATTGTGTCTTCATAGGATATGCAAGAAATAGTAAAGCATATCATTTTCTAGTTCATAAATCAAAAAACCTCGACATTCATATTAATACGGTAATTGAATCCGATAATGCTGAGAATATTTATCTGAATAAAAATGAATGTGAGTCGTCTAGTGAAAAATCTAAGCGGCCTCGAGAAGGAGAAAAGGAAAGTACTTTTAATGAGGAAAATCCAAGACGTAGTAAACGTCAAAGGGCAACTACTTCCTTTGGACCAGAATTTCTGACATTTTTGTTAGAAAATAAGCCTCAAACTTCCAAAGAAGCAATGTCTTCCTCAGAAACACAATATTGAAAGAGGCAATCAATAGTGAGATAGAATCCATATTAAGTAATAATACTTGGGAATTGGTTGATCTTCCTCCGGGAAATAAACCTTTGGATTCTAAATGGATTTTCAAAAGGAAAATGAAAGTTGATGGTACTATTGACAAATAGTTGGAAAGATTAGTTGCCAAATGGTTTAGACAATGAGAATGTCTTGACTATTTTGACATACAATCGTCAGTTACGAGGATTGTTACATATGAATGTTAGTAGCATTGGCTACAGTATACGGTCTTGAAATCCATCAAATGGATGTGAAGACACCCTTTTTAATTGTTAATTGGAGGAAGAAATTCACATGGAACAACCAATTGTGGTTCCTGAAAAAGAAAAGAAGATGAGTTGACATGTTAAGTCTCTTTATGGACTAAAATAAGAACCCAAACAATGACATGCGATATTTGGCCAAGTTATATTGCCAAATGGTTTCAAATTTAATGAGTGTAAACAAATGTGTTTACCTTTAAGAATACTTCAAATCATATAGTCATTATTTGATTATATGTGGATGTTATGTTGATGAAATATTTAAAATGTGGTGGCTTTTAGTTCATGCATGACAAAAGCTAATGTTAGACGTAAGTTCTAAACGATATAATTTTTGAACCCCACAAATCCTTAGTGGATATTGATATGATAGTCGGTGAATTCATTACTTGTTCAGTTTTAGTAATGACTAGTGATGAAACTACAAATTCAAAAGTTGTTAACATATTTTTCTTGAAATGATTTGTTCTTTCTTGAATTTTTATAATGTTTAGTTCTTTTATGAAAGGGTGTCACCTGGAAGGCTGTGACTTTTCATGGAAAGTGTGTTTACATAAACATGAACGTTCATGAACAAATGTATTAATACGTTGGTCTATAATGAGGTGAACCAACCAATGAACATGACCAAAATCCATTCTATGTTGGATTTGTTTTATGAATGAAGGTGCTATAATTTGCATATTATGTAGACGTATGAATAAATAGCATACAAATGCTTGAAAATGGCAGAATGATTGTGAAATGTGTTATATATTAAAGGTTGTGGCCACAACTAATGCCAATCATTCCAGATGTTATTATAATACAATATACTACATTAAGTGTTGTCAATAATCTGATATGCAATCGAAAGTCGAGAGGTATTAGTCTACGACATAAGAAAGTTTGCATTGAACTTTCATGACAATGAAACGAATTTTGAAGTATTTGAAATATACTCCAAATTATTCTTTACACTACAATAAGTATCCCGCAATAATAGAGGGGTATAGTGATGCAAATTAGATCACCAATTTAACCGATTCTAAACAGTCGGTGGAGGAGTGATGTCTTGGAAATCGTCCAAACAAATGTGCATTGACTGCTCTAAAATGGAGTGTCAGTTTATAGCGTTAGATAAGTCTGGTGAAGAAGCTGAATGGCTCCGGAATTTCTTAGAAGACATTCCATTTTGGCCCAAACCTGTGGCACCTATATGCATACATTGCGACAGTCAAGCAACAATAGGAAGGGCTGATAGCATTATGTATAACGAAAAATCTCATCACATTCAACAAAGGCATAATACCATTAGACAACTACTCTCTAGTGGAATTATCACAATTTACTATGTAAAGTTAAAAGATAATGTATCGGATCCGCTTACAAAAATCGTACCTAGAGAGGCGGTTAAGAAGTCAACAAAGGGAATGGGAAATGTCTGAGGACAAGTCACTGTGGCGGTAACTCTACCTAGAAGACTGGAGATCCCAAGATCTAGGTTCAAGGAGATCAAACAAACTCATTAGATACGGTTCAACATTGTCAAATAAAATTTCTTTTTGGTCCATTCTCGTGATGAGACAATGTTCAGTACCAAGGATTAAGCGTTAAGGCTTTTTAATGGTTTCTAAGTTTGGTATGGGGTATATCAAATAGTGTATCTACGGGATAACACGTTTAGAAATCACCTATGTAAGTGTGAAGTGTAAGCCGCTTCAAGGAGAATTATGTAAGGCCAGCTCTCTATGCACTTATGAACCAGGTGGTGTTCATGACTGAAACGAACACAACAATGAGAACCAAAGATGGATAAGGGTTGATTGCGTGACTTATGGTTGTCTAGGTATACACCAAAGTTCGACGGTTCAAAGATATCAAATCTACCGATTGACCGAGTATATCCGACATAAGTTCACTAGAACGTTTAAAGGGAAACCTACTTATCCAGATGCGATTAATCCTTACTTGTAATCCCACAGTATTTTCATGCATGTTTTTTCACATATGTCTATTCACATTCATGTGGGGGATTGTTGCGTTTTTATTAAAGGGTGTGAATGAGAAATGGAAGAGGCACCTCTTGAATTGCACCTCTTCATCTCACCCTTTCATTGTCTATAAATAGAGAGGCTTAGCCTCACTTTTCACCGATGAAAAATCTAAAAATTTCTCCCCTCTTTTCAATACTGTTGCATTATTTTCATATATACATAAGTGTCAAGTGTGATTTGCCCCGTCTGTTTAGTTTGCTGAAATCTGTAATTTCGATTGCCAGTATTACAGAATAGTTATTTCATTATATCCTGCGAGGAATTAATCCAAACGTTGGGCGACAGAGGGGATTAAATTCCTTAAGGACACACAAGAAACTTGTCGGCTCTGAATTATTTTTCTGTTTTGTTTTAAATGAATGTTTCTCTGCTTCTTTGATTATCTGATTTTGAACACAGATTACCAACAATATTAAGGAATTTAATTATATCTTCTGATTAACAATGACTAAACCTACCATTATCCAAAGCAGGCTGTCGATTTTGTTTGGACACAAAATATTAAGGAGAGACCGGGAAGCATGGTTGTCAATAACGTTGGATCAAATGGTGAAATGGTGCATCGAAAAAGATATCGGAAATGAAGAAATAATCAAGTCACGCTTGACTTGAGTTGTCATATGAAATGATAATTCTAACAGGTGTTTCAATTTTATTCTCCTTCCACTTTTTCCTTTTGCTATGTCATATTTATATTATGGAGTATGGACACACAAAAAATTATCGACAGAAGGTCTTTTTAGCATTTGTGTGTAGTCAATTTTGTCTAAGTTATTGCAGAAGAAAAAAATCCTTTCAAGTTTGGCCTCTCCATTGAGCCATAACCAGATTGTGATGAAATATTTTTCTAATGTAGATTTCCATATAACAATCTAACATAAATAAGAGCAGAATTATTGAGATACCAAATGTTGGTGAACACAACGAATCATCATGTGGCATTAACAATGTTCAAATGGTTGGTGTCTTTGTCTCTTATAGAAGATACTTTTCTGTAATAGTGCATTTAACTGTTCACACCCATTGAGACCCTCTTCTAATGAGATTAAGTAAAGATTATATAGGCATGATATTTCTTGCTTTAGAGAACGTCGGTTGTGATTTTCTCTAGAAAAGGTTTAATATTACAAACCAACAGAAGGGGTATTTATTTTTCTTGGTGATTTATTATTAAGTTTCTATAAATTTGAGGGTAGATCTTTATTACATGATGATCTCAGATTAAATATATGCAAGCTTTGGAATGACATATACTTCCTAGTGAAAAAACGGTCCATAACATGCATAAATTATGTGGAAGATCATTTTCAATGTTGTAAGATATGAATTAGGCTTACATTGATTCTTGAAAGTATACTTAATATATTGAATGTAATATGTGTAAGATGAACATATCTATGTTTGATTAGAGAAAGAGATCAAACTGTTTAAAGTGTTATAATGGTTTAGCTGGAAGGCCATTTGGAGAGAAAATCAAATACTAGTAATTTTCTGCCCGTGTTTTGGAGAAAATTCTCGTGATTTTCTATTGTCGTTATGGAGAATAAAATCTTCATGATTTTCTACTCCTTCGAGATTAAAATCTGCGTGATTTTTACTCGTTCGTTGAGATTAAAGTCTTCGTGACTTTCTACTCATTTGTCGGAAGTTAAAGTCTAAGTGACTTTATACTCGTTCTATAAAATCTTAGTGATTTTTTACCCCAATTTATTATTCGATTTGAAGATTAAACACTTCATCGTTTATTAAATTTGATTGTGTCACATATTACTCGGTTGGAAGATTAAACACTTCATTGTTTATTAGATTTGATATCAGATATTACTCGATTTGAAGATTAAAACCTTCACCATTTATTCTGATTGTGTCAGATTGGTTTGAATATTAAAAACTTCATTATTTATTCTGGCTCTGTCGTGACACAAAAAATAATTCTTGTGGTTGGCTCTACAACGTAATAGCGGCGGCAAATATGAATATCCTTTTAAAGAAATATGTTTCGAATAATGGAATTATTCACCAAACGACCGCTCCTTAGTCACCACAATCTAATGGAATTGCAGAACGAGAGAATAAAACGTTAAAAGATATGATGAATGTCTTGTTGATAAGTTCCAGTTTATCCCAAAACTTGTGGGAGGAAGTTATTCTTACAGCGAATCAAATACTCAACCGAGTTCCCCATAAAAAAACACAATATATTCCATATGAAAAATGGAAAGGTAGGAAACCCAAATTAAAATAATTTAAAGTGTGGGGTATTTTTGTAACGACCCGAGCGGTCGTTTTGAGCTCTAGCACATCGTTCAGCAGTTTGAAATTATGAGCAGCTCCATTTCAGGTATTATGACTCGTGGGCATGGTCGGAGTTGAATTTCGGGAAGTTCGGAGTACAATTGAAAAGAAAATTCTCATTTCAGAAGCCTTAAGTTGAAGAAATTGACTAAGATTGAAATTTTGAGTAAACGACCTCCGAAACGGGATTTGAAGGTTCCTGCAGGTTCGTATGATGATTTCGGACTTGGGCGTATGTCCGGATCAGGCTTTGGATAACCCGGGAGTGTTTCAGCGTATATTGTGGAAGTTAGCATTTTTGAAGAATTTTCTAAGTCTGTGTTAAAGTGAATCTCAGTGATATTGATGTCCGTTTGGGATTCCGAGCCTGGGAATAGCTTCGTATTGTGATTCTGGACTTGGTAGCGCGATCGGAAGTGAATTCGGATATCCGTAGGTTATTTTGAAGTCATTTGGCTAAAGATAGAAATCTGAAGGTTTTTGAGAAATCTGACCGGAAGTGAAAATTTTGATATCGGGATCGGAATGTAATTCTGGAAGTAGGAGCAGGTCCGTAATGTCGAATATAACTTGTGTGCAAAATTTGGGGTCAATCGGACGTGATTTGATAGGTTTTGGCATCAGATGAGGAAGTTTGAAATTTCAAGTTAAAGTTTGAAATTTCAAGTTCTTAAAGTTTGAGTTTTAGTGCTATTCATGATTCCGGCATTGTTTGATGTGATTTGAGGCCTCGGGCAAGTCCGCACAATGTTTTGGAACAGGTTGGTGTTATTGACGGGGCCTCGGGTGGATTCCGGGTGGTTAACGGATCAAGTTTGGAGTATGAAGAAGTGTTGAGGTTGCTGTCATCTGGTGTGAACGCACCTACGAGGATTTGGCCGCAGGTGAGGCTTTGGCGCCGCATGTGTGAGATTGTGTTGGCTTAGCTGGGAGCGCAGGTGCGATGTAATTTCCGCACCTGCGAAGGCGCAGATGCGGACAATGGGGCGCAGGTGCGGATCCGGGCTAGAGCTGAGGAAGCCGCAGGTGCGGAAGTTTTGTCGCACCTACGTGAGCGCATGTGCGAAGGTTGGATTGAAGGTGCGGAAATAAGGCCTGGGCTAAAATGGGATTTTCGGCCATTTTTTCATTATTTCATTTGGTGTGGGCGATTTTGAGGAGCTTCAAGAAGGGATTTTCATCATGCATTACTAGGTAAGTGATTCCTTCCCATTCCTACGCTAAATATGTGATCTTACATGGAATTAGACATGAGGATTTGTATAAAATTGGGATTTTAAGGGAAGACCTAGAAATTTGGTAATTTGAATTTTAACCACGAATTTGAGCATGGAATTTAGAGTAAATTGTATATTTGAGCTAGTAAGGCTACGGGTAGAGTTTAACTTCGAGAAATTTCGGCATCCGGGCACGTGGGCCTAAGGGCATTTTGGTCAATTCCTTGAGCGGAGTGGGGAATTTATATAATTTGAGTTGTTGCAAATATTAGAGTATATTTTCATTGGTTTGTCGTTATTTGGATAGTTTTGGGCCATTGTGCGTCCATTGGAGTTGTCGGAAGGGCTTGGAAGCCGGTTATGAAATTTCGGAGCGAGATAAGTCTTCTTTATAACTTTGTGAGGGGGAATTGTCCCCACAGGTGAACTAAATGAATACATGCTATTAATTGCAGGGGCTACATACGCACCAGGTGACGGGAGCCCGTGCGTAGCTACTATTAGACTGATAATGCTATTGAATTGGTAATTTATTTCCTAAAAAGGATAGCCTAGGTACCTTTCTTAATCATTTAGAAAGAGAATTGATTCCTCCGTGGATAATTGTGTTCATGATAAGGTTATATTAATGAATATTATTAAACTTGGCAAATGAATTTCAAAACAAAGATTTAAATATTATTTTTCGTGTTCCTTTAAGAAGAATTTTACCACTTTCCTGAGTAACTACTTCCTTGATAAAAACGTGGACTTATTGTGTGAATATGTGTATCTATGGGTGCCTAAGTCGCATGTATGATTCGCGAGAAGGATAACCCTGTATTTATGTATAACCGAGTCGCATGATCGATTCACGAGCGGGGCAGATAGATGCATCTATTATTCGAGCCGTTCGACCATCGGTAGTGCACAATTTATTATTGTTGGTCCGCGCCGTTCGACCCTCGGCACTTTGTTTGCGCATGATAAATGCTGCGTCTTTCCTGTGATTTATACATGTTTATCGGCCTAAGGAATTTTGCAATGGCCAGTTAAAAAGAAGAAGAATTGATGTGTAAAATGTGAAATAAGTCTGATGTTTCTTATCCCTGATTATGATTTAAATTGTCAACTGAAATGACGAAGATGTAAAGTGTTAATTGTGGAAGGAGTTGATATTATTTATTCCTGATTTTAATAAATTGCCTATGACGTTCATGCTTAGTGTGTTACTTGATTATACTAAATTGACTTCTAGCAAGTGTCTAATTCGACCTCTCGTCACTACCTGTCTGAGGTTAGGCGGGATACTTACTGAGTACACGTCGTTTTCGTACTCATGCTACACTTTCTGTGCATTTTGTTGCACAGGTACCTTCATAGCAATATGGCTGACTTGGAGACTTAGACGAGCTGCATCACTCGGAGACGACCCGCAGTCGGCAGAGTCTTCCTCTATGTATTGTATTTTCATTTTCATTCCTTGTCCAATTTGTATTTCGGAAAATCTTTGGTAGAATTTGTAAAATTCATAGAAATTGCTCATGTACTTGTGTCACCGGGTTCTGGGGTGTGTTTGGGATGTATTTTATAAAATAAAAAATGGAATATTAAACTGTCGTATTTACTTAGCGGATTTTATTCAGTTATTATGTAATAAAGTGAAAGGTAATGATTTCAAAAATGCTAAAACAGGAAATTTAACTTAAAAATTTAATGATTGACTTGCCTGACAGTGGTGTCCAACGTCATCACGACCTTATGGATTTTGGGTCGTGACAAATGTGCTAAAGTGCAAATATCCTAAACCCAAAAGGGTGAAGATTGGACCGAAAATGGTTGATTGCGTTTTTATAGGATATGCATGCAACGAACCGACCGGTCGTTTTGAGAATTTAAGCTTCATTCGGTAGCATAAGGTCTTGAACAGATTCGTATTATGTATATCGACCTGCGTGCATGGTCTTGTTCAGTTACCGGATGATTCATAGTCGAATTGGAAGAAGGACTGTTGTTTTGGAAGCTTAAACAGTGAAGTTTTGACCAAAATTTTGACTTTTATGTAAACGGCTTCAGAACTAGTTATGGATCATGTTAGCATCTTCTTATGGTGATTTTGGGCTGAGGAGCACGTCTGGAATGTGTTTTTGAGGTCTGTGGTAGATTTAGGCTTGGAATGGCGAAAGTTAGATTTTCGAAAATTTCGGACGATAGGTGAAATCTTGATATCAAGATCGAAATGGAATTCCGAGAGTTGATGTAGGTCTGTTGTGTTATCTGTGACCTGTGTGTAAAATTTGAGGTCATTCGGACTAGGTTCGATGTGTTTCGGCATCGGTTGTAGATTTTGGAAATTTTATAAGTTCTTAGGCTTGAATCCATGTATAATTGGTGATTTTGGTGTTATGCGATGTGTTTTGGAGGCTCGACTAAGTTTTGATAATGTATTAGGACTGGTTGGTAAGTTTGGTTGAGGTTCCAGGGGCCTCGGGGATGTTTCGGATGCTCAACGGGTGATTTTTGCAACTTGGAAATAGTTGAACCATTGCTGGTTCTGTAGTCTCGCACCTGCGATGGATTTTCCGCAGGTGCGGACACGTAGGTGCGAAAGAGGGGCTCGCAGGTGCGGGCTTGGTCAAGATAGCCTGTTCTCGCAGGTGCGGTTGGGGTTCCGCAGGTATCCCTGGGCAGTTTAGCACATGTACCTTCATAGTAGTATAGCTGACTTGGAGACTTAGACGAGCTGCATCACTCGGAGACGACCCGCAGTCAGCAGAGTCTTCCTCTATGTATTGTATTTTCATTTTCATTCCTTGTCCAATTTGTATTTCAGAAAAGCTTTGGTAGAATTTGTAAAATTCTTAGAAATTTCTCATGTACTTGTGTCACCGGGTTCTGGGGTGTGTTTGGGATTTATTTTATAAAATAAAAAATGGAATATTAAACTGTCGTATTTACTTAGCGGATTTTATTCAGTTATTATGTAATAAAGTGAAAGGTAATGATTTCAAAAATGCTAAAACAGGAAATTTAACTTAACCATTTAATGATTGGCTTGCCTGATAGTGGTGTCCGGCGCCATCACGATCTTATGGGTTTTGGGTCGTGACAAGTTGGTATCAGAGCTCTAGGTTCCCTTAGGTTTCACGAGTCATGAGCAAGTCTAGTAGAGTCTTGCGGATCGGTACGGAGACGTCTGTACTTATCTTCGAGAGGCTACAGGGCTGTTAGGAGTACTTCCCTTCTTGATTCCTCATCGTGTGATTTGATTCCTCCGAGGCTTATGCCTATGTTTCTTCCTACTCAATCTTACGCGTCGCGAAGCGCTTGCTATAAATCAGGAATTTGAGGAATTGAAATGGTGCTACGAATATGATGCGAGATGTTTTCCATGTGTAATTGGTTGGGGCTGTGGTTGTGGCCCTGCAGAAGGATAATATGTTATTTTAGCTCAGTAGTTGTGTTTCTGAGAGCCTTAAGGCTATGCTCAGGTAGTGATGATGCTTACGATTGGTTATCGCGCGATGTGAGTGTGATGGTAGGATGCTTGCCCATATGTTAGAGGTGATGAATGGCTTGAAGGGAGGTCTTCTCAGGGCGTGATTTCGGGATTTCAACATTTTAGTTCCAGCAGAGGGGAGGCATTTGGACTATAAATAGTCAGGTTTTGGATTAATAAAGCACTAAGACTTGGTGTTTCCAAATGAGGTGGGATATGCACCTGTGATGTGGTGTCGTCATCACTTATCGAATGGAATATGATAAGTCTGTCAGTGTTATGGTTTCTTCGGATGCATTGGGTCAGAGTGTTGTGAAGTACTATTGAAGAAGCGGTTGTCAGAGATTGTGGTCCGTGGTGGTTAAGGACTGAATAGTTATTTCTAATGAAGACAGCTCGAGAAAGATGATCCTCGGAGAGTTTGAAGTCGTGGTGATCTACTGGATTAAGAACTATAGAGAATGATATTGAATTAAGGCAGCATTTGGGAAGCATACGATGAAGGAAGATATGTGAAAAGTGCTAGGCGGTGGTTCCCTTTCTAAAAGGCCAGGTGTAAGGAACAGAGGTCAGGTAGTTGTTTAAAGGAATGAGTTTAACAAGTGGGAGAGTGGCAGCGTAGCACCGGAGTTTACTGGTAAGACAGTTACCTATCTTGAGGGAAAGTTTGAGAGTTTTAGTGGATGGTGATTGGGTCCACGAGCTTAAGTTGAAATGTGGGTTATTTCGGCGGAAGGTTGGATACAACAGGGAGGAGTTGTTAGTAATGAAGAAGGACGCAATGTGGCGATGAATCTGGAGATGTTGTAGCACATTTAGTAGATGTCCATGAGGAGCGGACAGACTGGTAAGGTTGGTGAATGAGAACAGGCTTAGGATGGAGTATCGATGTTGTAGAGAGTGTGCATTTCAGCGTCGTTGGAAGGTGTCAGTTGGTGATTCCCACAGGTGGGTTATCTCCTGTGAGTAGGTTAGCGGTTGTGTGGTTGGAAAGTTTCTGCGAGGGATTCTGGTGGCTATTCTGTAGGAGGCAGAATGTGTGAAAGGTGCTAGAGAATTTGAGTATTTAGGGAATGCGGACAAGGGAATTTGGAAGGAATGAACGGATTGGTTGAGCAAGATCATGTTAACAAAGGAGAAAGGATCTCAGCAGGGTCTAGAGTGGTGCAAGGAGTAGCTTCGGGCTAAGTGGGGGAGTCCCACCACCTGCAATTGGGTTGTAGGATTGTGTTTTCATGGTGTGGCAGATTTTCGTCGTAATGGCAAGTTATTGGAGCTAAGGGAAAGGAGTAAAATGGTGATTGTGCGTGGGATTTGGCGAATGTGAGCAAAAGTTGGCCCTATTGGACCAGGGTTAGGCTTTGGAAGGTTCAGAATTTATGCTTAAGGCATAGGCGAGTTGTTAGGGTAGTGACTCAATCACGTGCTTCATTGAAAAGGATGTTCGTGTGCTAGAAGATCCTTGGAGTTGATTGCATTCGGGGCAGTTAGAGTGGGTGACTCTCAATAGCGGTCCTAGTGAATTCAATGGTTAAGAACGCGGTGTTAAGGGGTTAAAGGCAACAATATGATTAAGAATTGAGCTTTTGCAGAGTTATTTCAGAGAGAGGGAAAACGGTTGGAGTGCTCTATGTTATTTTCAGCATGCAGGATAGTATTGGAGGAGTGAGAGAAATAAACTCCGGGTTGTAGAAAGATTATCAGGAGGGTATGAGACGGGTTGCGGGATTTAGGCAGCATGGTCTCGTGAATCAAGGTCACTCGGGATGAGTGGGGATTGAGTTTTCTATGAGTTGAAGGAAGTTACTATTATTCCTGAGGCAATTGAAGATGATTAAAAGAAGATAGAGTGGTTAGCCATGGTTGAAATGGCGCACTTACAGCAGTGATCAGTTCCTTCGATGTGATTAAGTTATGTGTATGGTTTGTGACGGTATGTGCGAGGCTTGTCGGTCGCCGTGATAGATTTTATTTGGAAGCATTCAAGCATTATGGCATGTCATGGGTGGGCGGACCCCGGAAGGGTTATTAGAATGGGTAAATCGATCAAAGATGTGAATATACGTGCAAGGAGGGCATGAAACGGTTCATGGGTCTAGAAACGAAGTGGTCCCATGGAATGGAGTCACTCAAGGTGAGTGCAAATTGAGTTGATATGTGTTGATTGGGCTTATTGTTATTCCTGCGGTGAGTGCGAATTGAATTGAGGTATGAGATGGGTCGTGTTATATGAGCTTATGGAAAGTTTAATTGAATATCACTGCGGTATCATAGCGGTGTTAGCGTATGGGCATTGTGAGTTATTGTTCATCTTGATCTATCGCTTGAGCCAAGTGGGGGAATCTGTTGTTGATAAGTCGATTGTGTAGTTGAGTGTCGTATCAATTTCAGTTTGAGGTACACGGGGGAACCAGTTATGTCCTGCAGAGGTGGAGAGGATTTGCATGTTTTGTGATTATGAGAATTCACTCGTGTGTTGTGATGGTTCTCTTGAATTGATTTAAGTAAAAGGTCATTATGTGATGAAGGTGTTCACCCTATTAGTGGTTTAGAAGTTATGATGGAATTTTTGTGCTATCTCATATTGGCATGTTAGGTACGGTAAGCAATATGTAACTGGAAGTAAGGAATCGAGGTTGCGGTTCGGTGTTGACAAGGATTTCATGAGCTCGGATGAGCAAGAAAAAGGGATTTGAATGTTTAGAGTAAGCTGGTGTTGTCTTCAGTGTCCCCTAAGATCGATGTTTGGTGAAAGAGGCTTTGCATCCTAGTTATGGGTTCTCGATTTTTTTTACAGCGTTAGTGTGGCTAGTGGTGGATGTGCAGACTTGCTACCTTGTGTGGAAGGTCGTGGGAGCGTGACCACGGGATGATTGTATGAGTGTGACATGTAGTCACTTAATGGATTGAAGATTTGGATTGAGTAAAGATGTGCAATATTGCTTATTTGAGAATTTATGCCTGGAAGGCGTTCAGTTCATTTGGTTGTGGATTGTGGGGTGTTTGTACCGGCTATGATGGTTGTTCTTGCGTATTATGAGAGGAAGTGGGTTAATATGGACCCAGGTAAAGCTATTAGCCCAGTTTGGCGCGAGCAAGGTAGACTCGATGATTGTGGATGGATTTAAATATGATTATGGGTTCCGTATGAGTCAGGCATGTTCATGTCAGTAGAGCGCTTTTCATGGAAAGGTATTAGAACAACATATGTTGTTCCGTCTTCGTTCATTTCATGTAATATTACGTCGTGCCGTGTGAGTTGTGGAACGACTTGATAATTTCTTATGTGTTGATATTTCCGCGTAGTAATGATGTTATGTGAGCGGGATGGCTCTTGAGATTTCAAATTTTATATCGCACATCAGTTGTGCTCGAGTTTTGTAGCACATGGCTCTATCGGTCTCCCCAGAATGGTATTCTGCACTTCGCGTGCTTGTGACCGGTATTCAGTAAGTTGTATCAGTGAGCAATTCAACTCTGTGTATATTTTCTTATGTGAATTTTATGATTAGATTGGGTGGCACGCCGCCACCGGTATGTTATTTGGATCGGGTTGCACGCCGCAACAGTGTGATGATGAGTAAGGTTCCTAATATTTATTTTTCTTGTGTTTTACTTCCTATTTTCTGAGGAAAGTTCATATTAGTTGCGTGAGTTGAGTAGTCCCTTCCTGAGTCATTTTGTATGTATCATGTTCGAGTTGTGGCCTATTGGCGCGATGTGGTATCATATGAGACTATTGGTCATGTCTGGGATGATTTATTGTCTGAACAGTTCATACTGGGTGAGACGAGATTATTGGATCAGGGATCAACGCGATAAGATTATGCGGAATATTAAAGGACATATACCATTATTTGGTTTGTAATGAGACGATGATCTAAGTCAAGAAGGAAAGATTCAATGTTTGGTTAACTCTACAATTCGTTAGAAATCTCTACACACTTCCTCCGTTGTGGTGGTATTGCCAGCATTATAGATGGATGTATATATATATATATATATATATATATATAAGGTGCATTGGGAGCATCAGATTCGTGGAATTTTGGCTATTAAGGTTCAGGGAGTGTCATTGTGGTCAGATGATAAATGATGCGGTGCATGGTGCTAATTCAGCAAAGGCATGCAGTCATGTTCTGGTATATCGTGTGGTAGTTGATACGGTGTTTATATATTGGAACTAGGCCTGGCAGAGAAACTTCAGGTGTTGGAACTTGATTCTAAGCTTATTACATGGACAAAAGAAGAAATTTTCAGATTTGATCAAGCTAATGTACTCAACTGGGTTGTGGTAGCACGGGCAGGTGCACGAGGTGTTAAATTGTGATTTCAGATAACTCCTGAGCAGTTCCTAGCACGTTCGAGGACGAACGTCTGTTTAAGTGGGGGAGAGTGTAACGACCCGACCAGTCGTTTTGAGCTCTAGCGCATCGTTCACTGGTTTGAAGTCATGAGCAGCTCCATTTCAGATATTATGACTTGTGGGCATGGTCGGAGTTGAATTTCAGGAAGTTCGGAGTCAAATTGGAAAGAAAATTCTCATTTCAGAAGCCTTAAGTTGGAGAAATTGACTAAGATTGGAATTTTGAGTAAACGACCTCCGAATCGGGGTTTGAAGGTTCCTGCAGGTTCGTATGATGATTTTGGACTTGGGCGTATGTTCGGATCGGGCTTTGGATAACCCTGGAGCGTTTCGGCGTATATTGTGGAAGTTAGCATTTTTGAAGAAATTTCCTAAGTCTGGGTTGAAGTGCATCTCAGTGATATTGATTTCCGTTTGGGATTCCGAGCATAAGAATAGCCTCGTCTGGTGATTCTAGAGTTGTGAGCACGATCGAAAGTGAATTCGGATATCCGTAGGTTATTTTGAAGTCATTTGGCTAAAGATAGAAATTTGAAGGTTTTTCAGAAATTCGACGGGAAGTGGAAATTTTGATATCGGGGTCAGAATGCGATTCCGGAATGTGGAGCAGGTCCGTAATGTCGAATATGACTTGTGTACAAAATTTGAGGTCAATCGGGCGTGATTTTATAGGTTTTAAAACGGGATTTTCGGCCATTTCTTCATTATTTCATTTGGTGTGGGAGATTTTGAGGAGCTTCAAGAAGGGATTTTCATCATGCATTACTAGGTAGGTGATTCCTTCCCATTCCTAAGCTAAATATGTGATCTTACATGGAATTAGACATGAGAATTTGTATGAAATTGGGATTTTAAGGGAAGACCTAGAAATTTGGTAATTTGTATTTTAACCACGATTTTAGCATGGAATTTAGAGTAAATTGTATATTTGAGCGAGTAAGGCTATGGGTAGAGTTTATTTTCGAGAAATTTCTGAATACGGGCACGTGGGCCCGAGGGCATTTTGTTCAATTCCTTGAGTGGAGTTGGAAATTTATGTAATTTGAGTTGTTGGAAATATTAGAGTATATTTTCATTGGTTTGTCGTTATTTTGATAGTTTTGGGGCGTTGTTCGTCCACTGGAGTCGTCGGAAGGGCTTGGAAGCCGGTTATGGAATTTCGGAGCGAGGTAAGTCTCCTTTCTAACATTGTGAGGGGGAATTGTCCCCATAGGTGAACTAAATGAATACATGCTATTAATTGTGGGGGCTACGTACGCACGAGTTGACGGGAGTCCGTGCGTAACTACTATTATGCCATGTCCAGGTAGCCTAGGACCCACTAGCATGCCTTACTAGTTGTAAATGTGATCGTGTCAATAATATTAGACTGATAATGCTATTGAATTGGTAATTTATTTCCTAAAAACGCTAGAGTGTACCTTTCTTAATGATTTAGAAAGAGAATTGATTCCTCCATGTATAATTGTGTTCCTGATAAGGTTATATTATTGAATATTATTAAACTTGGCAAATGAGTTTCAAGACAAAGATTTAAATGCTATTTTTCGTGTTCCTTTAAGAAGAATTTTACCACTTTCCTGAGTAACTGCTTCCTTGATAAAAATGTGGACTTATTGTGTGAATATGTGTATCTATGGGTGCCTGAGTCGCATGTATGATTCGTGAAGGATAACCCTCTATTTATGTATAACCGCGTCGCATGATCGATTCGCGAGCGGGGCAGATAGATGCATCTATGGTTCGAGCCGTTCGACCCTCGGTAGTGCACAGTTTATTATTGTTGGTCCGCGACGTTCGACCATTGGCACTCTATTTGCGCATGATAAACGTTGCGTATTTCCTGTGATTTATACATGTTTATTGGCCTAAGGAAGTTTGTAATGGCCAGTTAAGAAGAAGAAGAATTGATGTGTAAAATGTGAAATAAGTCTGATGTTTCTTATCCCTGGTTATGATTTAAATTGTCAACTGAAATGACGAAGATTTAAAGTGTTAAATGTGGAAAGAGTTGATATTATTTATTCCTGATTTTAATAAATTTTCTATGACATTCACGCTTAGTGTCTTACTTTATTATATTAAATTGACTTCTAGCAAGTGTCTAATTCGACCTCTCGTCACTACATCTCTAAGGTTAGGCGGGATACTTACTGAGTACACGTTGTTTTCATGCTCATGCTACACTTGCTGTGCATTTTGTTGCACAGGTACCTTCATAGCAATATGGCTGACTTGAAGATTGGACCGAAAATGGTTGATTGCGTTTTTATAGGATATGCATGTAACGACCCGACAGGTCATTTTGAAAATTTAAGCTTCGTTCGGTAGCATAAGGTCTTGAACGACTTCGTATTATGTATATCGACCTACGTGCATGGTCGTGTTCAGTTACCGGATCATTCAGAGTCAAATTTCAAGAACGAGTGTTGTTTTGGAAGCTTAAACAGTGAAGTTTTGACTGAAATTTTGACTTTTATGTAAACGGCTCCGGAACTAGTTATGGATCATGTCAGCATCTTCGTATGGTGATTTTGGGCTGAGGAGCACGTCCGGAATGTGTTTTCGAGGTCTGTGGTAGATTTAGGCTTGGAATGGCGAAAGTTAGATTTTCGGCGATTTCGGACGATAGGTGAAATCTTGATATCAAGATCGAAATGGAATCCCGAGAGTGGATGCAGGTCCGTTGTGTCATTTGTGACCTGTGTGTAAAATTTGAGGTCATTCGGACTAGTTTCGATGTGTTTCGGCATCGGTTGTAGATTTTTGAAATTTTATAAGTTCTTAGGCTTGAATCCATGTATAATTGGTGATTTTGGTGTTATGTGATGTGTTTTGGAGGCTCGACTAAGTTTTGATAAGGTATTAGGACTGGTTGGTAAGTTCGGTTGAGGTTACGGGGGCCTCGAGGATGTTTCGGATGCTCAACAGGTGATTTTTGCAACTTGGAAACAGTTTAACCATTGCTGGTTCTGTAGTCTCGCACCTGCCATGGATTTTCCGCAGGTGTGGACACGCAGGTGCGGAAGAGGGGCTCGCAGGTGCGGGCTTGGTCAAGATAGCCTGTTCTCGTAGGTGCGGTTGGGGTTCCGCAAGTGCGCAGCCGCAGATGCGGTCCCAGGCCTTTTAGTGGGTTTTCGCACCTGCGATGGTTTTTCCGCACGTGCGACCCTAGGCCTTTTATTGGGTTTTCACAGCAGCATTGGTTTTTCCGCAGCTGCGGTCCAAGGGGCATAGGTGCGGAAATCCCTGGGCAGTTTATATCAAATTCAAGGGCTTGAGATTCATATCTTCTAGAAAAGATTTGGAGTTCGGGTGAAGGCGATTTGGAGTGGGTTTTGAGGAAAAGCTTCAAAGGTAACAATTCCTAACCTTATTTCATTTGTATATCATTAATCTATAGCAATTTCTTCCATGCAATCAACGAATTGCGGTGAAAAATCATGAAAAATGGGAAGAAAATTCCCCAAATAGAAATCCGAGAATATAACAAGATTTTTACGTCGATTTTCAATGGTTCTTGTTCGAATGAGTTTGTGAGTGAATGGATGTTCTAAATTTGTAACTTTCACTCGATTATGAGACGTGGGCCCGGGGGACTTTTTGGGCAATTTTCCTAATTTCGCGTATTAGCTTCGAACTTATTAGCTATTTTGATTCCTTAAAGTGATATTTACATTATGCAATAGAATTGAATAGATTTGGGCCATTCGGAGTCGAATACTCCTGTCAAGAAAGTGATTTCAAGTTTGGTCCGAGCGGTTGAGGTAAGTATCTTGCCTAACCTTGTGTGGGGGAACTAACCCTTAGGATTGAGTCTTATATGTTGATCGTAGCCCGCATACGCGAGGTGACGAGTGCGTACTCGGACTTATGTGCAACTAGGTTGGCCTTTTAGGATTCTTAGGTCCTTATATTCCCTGTGTATGAAGTTGTATTTGTTATATCTGAGTTCCGGTTGCTAGTTCAACTCTTTCCACTTAAATTATAAATTTCTTGCTTAGTTTTCCTTTGTTGCTATATTGGTTTTGTTTTCCCCTCGTTATATCGTTTCACTTGTGCTTGGTATTCCCTTCAGTGACTACTTCTTATGAGTGAGGTTTTACCATTCTTGTGATTCAAGTCTTTGTATTGATTTGCCCGCCGCACCTTGCATTCTGTCTTTTGTTGCTTTTGCACCTGTTGTGGCAATGTGTGTGGTTCCTATCGCATTCTGGTTGTTTTGCCCCTGCACTGCATTGCATATTTAAATTGGGACTACGGACGAGATTCCGGGAGCTTTCCCCCTATACTGCATTGCATATTTATATTGGGACTACGGACGAGATTCTAGGAGCTTTGCCCATGTACTGCTGTCACGACCCAAAATCCACAAGGTCGTGATGGCGCCGGACACCATTGTCAGGCAAGCCAAAACCTTAATTAGTTGAAATATATTCATGTTTTAACATTTTCGAAATTGTTACCTTTTCTTACATTTCAAAATCAGGTAGATAAACGTTTTCGTAAATTAAATATGACAGCAAATAAATTCTGTTATTTAAAAACAATGATCTAAGATTTCACTTAAACAATTATCCCAACACATATCCCAGAACCCGGTGTCACAAGTACATGAGCTATTTCTAAGAATGTTTACAAATATTACAAAGCCTGTCCGAAATACAACCGGACCAGGAAATATAAAACAAATAGATACAGTATAAAGGTGACCCTGTCAGCTGCGGATCGCCTCAGGAAGGTGTAGCTCGCCTAAGTCTCCAAATCAACCACTATGGTATGTAGGTACCTGTGCAACAAAATGCACAGCAAGTGTAGTATGAGTACAAAAATAACGTGTACTCAGTAAGTCACCTGCCTAACCTCAGAGAGGTAGTGACGAGAGGTCAATTTAGACACTTACTAAAGGTCCATTCAAGATATTTAAGAGTGACCCTAAGCATGATTTTTATCATAGGCAGTTTAATATATAGGATTTAAACATCCTTCAATTTCGTTCACATGTAACACTTATCTCTTCGTCATATTCAAAACTTATCAACATGGTGATTTAATCAAATAATAATAAATCCACGGAAGGAACAACTTCTTCCAAAAAGTCTTTTTAATAACTTTAAGTCTTTGTCATTTCAATTGACAATTTTACGTTTCAGGCCAATAATCAGGAAATTATCATAACAACTATGCAGCAAATACCATGTGCAAGCAATGCCGAGGGTCGAACGGCGCGGACCAACAATAATAAACGGTGCACTGCCGAGGGGTCGACCGGCTCGAACCATAGATGCATTTATCTACCCCGCTCGCGAATCGATCATGCGACGCGGTTAACATAATACGGCTAGCCTGCTCGTGAATCATACATGCGACTCAGGTGCTCATATGAGTACATACACAATATCGGGTCCTCCTGCTCACGAATCATACATGCGACTCAGGCACCTAACCTTACACATATTCACACAATAATTTCATATTTTTGTCAAGGAAATCATCTTTCTCAGGAATGTGGTAAAACCTTTATTTAAAGAAATATGAAATATAGATTTTGAAATCTTTGTTTTTGAAACTCATTTGTCACACGTAGTGATATTCCAGGATACAATCCAGTCCAGATACACATATATTCCCAGCGGAAACAACTTCTCTTTTTAGAAGATTAATCAATATGATCTCTAGCTTTTTTTTAAACATTTAGTTACGTTTTCGGTCATATTAGCAGTTCAATGATACATGCAGGGTTACAGGTACACACATAAAGCATGCTAATGGGTCCTAGGCTACCCGGACATGGCATAATATTAGCTACGCACGGACTCCCGTTACCTCGTGCGTACGTAGCCCCCGAAGATAATAGCAGGTAGTGAATTAATTCACCTAGGAGGACGATTCCCCCTCACAAAGTTAGAAAGGAGACTTACCTTGCTCCGAAATTCCGACGCCGGCTTCCAAGCCCTTCCGATGATTCCAACGGACGCATGACGCTCCAAAACTACCACATAAATGACAAGGCAATGAAAATTCATCCTAATATTCGCAACAAGTTCAGATTATATACTTTCCCAACCCCGCTCAGTGAAATGACCAAAATGCACTCGGGCCCACGTGCCCGAAAATCCAAAATTCTCGAAGATGCCTTCTACCCATAGCCTTACTAACTCAATTATATAATTTTCAAAAAATATTCATGCTGAATTAGGCTAAAATCCAAATTTTCCAAAATTCTAGGTTTCTTCATTATTTTCCCAATTTTCCTCAATTTCCACTACCAAATCTAAGTAATAATCGTGTATTTAACCTTAGAAACAAGTAGAACAACTTACCTCTTGATTCTTGGTAGAATCTCCCTTGAAAATCCCTCCAAATCGCCCAACCCAAATGAAAAATGAGAGAGAAATGGCTCAAATCCAATTTTTAAAACATTCTGCCCAGGCACCTTTTTCGCACTTGCGGCTCCGCACCTGCGGTCCAATAGCCTCTCCTGCGGTTCCGCACCTGCGGTCCAATAGCCGCTCCTGCGGCTCCGCACATGCGGTCTAATAGATGCTCCTGCGGCTCCGTACCTGCGGTCCAATAGCCGCTCCTGCGGCTTCGCACCTGCGGCCAAATCCTCGCAAGTGCGGTTACACCAGATGACATCAGCTTCAGTCCTTTTCCAACTTCAACTTTGATCCGTTTACCACCCGGAATCCACCCGAGGCCCCCGGGATCCCGTCCAAGTACACCAACCTGTCCCAAAACATGACACGGACTTGCTCGAGCCCTCAAATCACATCAAACAACGCCGAAATCACGAATCGCACTCAAATCCAATTCTTTAGGAACTTAGAATTTCAAACTTCTATATCCGATGCCGAAACCTACCAAATCACGTCCGATTGACCTCAAATTTTGCATACAAGTCATATTCAACAGTACGGACCTGTTCCAACTTCCGGAATTGCATTCCGACCTCTATATCAAAACTTCCACTTCCGGTCGGATTTCCAAAAACCTTCAAATTTCTTTCTTTAGCCAAATGACTCCAAAATGACCTACGGACATCCAAATTCACTTCCGATCGCGCTCCCAATTCCGGAATCACCATACAGAGCTATTCCCAGACTCGAAATCCCAAATGGACATCAATCTACTGTGCACTTCAAAGCCCAAATTCATGAAATCCTTCTAAAATACTTCCATAATATACACCGAAACACTCTCGGGTTATCAAAAACTCGATCCGGACACACACCCAAGTCCGAAATCATCATACCAACCTACTGGGACCTTCAAATCCCGATTCGGAGATTGTTTACTCAAAATTCCAATCTTAGTTGATTTCTCCAACTTAAGGATTCTGAAATGAGAATTTCCTTTCCAAATCAATTCTAAACTTCCTGGAATTCAATTCTGACCATGCCCACGGGTCATAATACCTGAAACAAAGCTGCTCGTGACTTCAAATCACTGCACGATGCGCTAGAACTCAAAACGACTGGTCGGGTCGTTACAACTGCATCGCATATTTAAATTGAGACTACAGACGAGATTCCAGGAGCTTTTCCCCTGTACTACATTGCATATTTAAATTGGGACTACGGACGAGATTCCAAAAGCTTTCCCTCTATACTGCATTGCCTATTTAAATTGGGACTACGGACAAGATTCTGGGAGCTTTCCCCCTATACTGCATTGCATATTTAAATTGGGACTACGAACGAGATTCCGAGATCTTTTCCCCTATACGGCATGACAAATTTTGAGTTACGGACTGAGTTCCGTTAAATTTATCCAGAGGAGATTATGATCGAAATATTTTTATTGAAAAGTATAGCTGAAAAAGTTTTTGCCTTGAAGAAAATTATGTCTGAAGGATTATTTATTTCAAAGGTATATTTGAAAAGCATTTGTCTTGTATAAAATGATATTTGGAAGTCATTTATTAGGGAAGTATATTTGGAAATCATATATTTTGAAAAAAACTATGTTTTAAAGATTTCTCCTTCCAAAATACATATATATACATATATACATATATACATATATACATATATATATATATATAGAGAGAGAGAGAGAGAGAGAAAGTATGTTTCAAAGGAAATTCTCTATTTTTAATATAATTATTTCAAAGCTTTCAATATAAACTTACGATTTAAAGGTTTTGACTCGAAGGTTTGACCAATTTAGTGGGTTGTTGGCTAAGTCCTGATGTGGAATACTAATTGCCAATGCTTGAGTTTTGATATTCCGGTTCTGGCTTGTATCTTTGTCTATCATTTATGTGCATTATTGTGTTGTTCCGTTGTTGTTGCTGCATTTCCTTCCGCCTTGTAAATGTTTTTTATGTTATTTTCTATATTGTGTAGTCATTAGATAGATGTCATATTCTTCCATTTCTATATTTATGTCTGTTTAGCTTTTAGACCAGTGGTGTCTTGACTAGTCCTCGTCACTACTTCACCGAGGTTAGTCTTGATACTTACTGGGCACCGCTGTGGTGTGCTCATACTACACTTCTGCGCATGTTTGTATGTAGATCCAAGTAATTGTTGTTAGTAGTTGTGCGGATCATTGCCGAGGAGACTCAAGGTAACCTGTTGTTGCGTTTGCAGGCTTCAGAGTCACCTTCCTATTTTCATTCAACTGTTCTAACCTATATCTAAAACAATTGTAATTAGGAGTTGTAGAAATACTTCATAGAGCTTATGACTTGTATTACCGGTTTTGGAAAATTGTAAATTTTGTCAAGATTCTATATCGAGACTGTTGGATTTTCCTTTATTATTATTGGTATTTAGTAAATTTTAGGCGTACCTAGTCCGTAAGACTAGGTGCCATCACGATACCCAACAGAGGGAGATTTGGGTCGTGACAGGTAGTTATCAAAGCTGTAGGTTCATAGGTACTATGAATCATAAGCGGGTTTAGTAGAGTCTTGCGGATCGGTACGGAGACGTCTGTACTTATCTTCGAGGGGCTACCGAACTATTAGGACAATTTCATTTCTTTCATTCCTATCGTGCGAGTTAATTGACCTTGAAGTTTGAAATTTATTATTCTATTCTCTCACAGATGGTGAGGACACGAGCCGCGGTTCCTAATGATGTTACCCCCAAGACAGATGTCGCTAGGAGTAGAGGTCGAGGTCAACGAGGAGCAAGCGTCGTAGTTAGGCCACCTACTAGAGCAGCCGTTGAGGAGGCACCATCATTTCCAATTGGGGACAGGCACCGGAGGCACCTGTTGTTACCCCCGGCCTTCAGGAGACTTTAGCACAGTTCCTGAGCATGTTTGGTACATTGGCTCATTCGGGGTTATTTCAAGTTGCATCAGTTACTTCACCGAACGGGGGAGGAGCCCAGACTCCCAGCGTCCACACTCCAGAGCAACGAGTTCACGTTGGTTAGGGTCTAGGTTTCACAGTGACATAGCATGTGGTTCCAGTTCAGCTCATGGTCAGAGCAGCAACATCTGAGGGAGAGCAGCTTAGTTTTGCAAGGTTCAAGAGATATAACCCTCCTACATTCAGCGGACTGGCTTCAGAGAGTGCACAGGGTTTTCTGGAGGAGTGCCATAGCATCCTCCGCACTTTGGATATTGTTGAGACAAGTGGGGTTGCTTTTACTACGTTCCAGCTTCAGGGAGCGGCTTATTAGTGGTGGCGAGTATGTGAGTTGGGTAGCCCGGCAGAGTCAGCTTCACTTACATGGAGTCAGTTTTCAAAGATGTTCTTAAGATAGTTATTACCCTAGTCCCTTTGGGATGCACGGCGTGCGGAGTTTGAGTAGTTGCGCCAGGGCACTATGTTAGTATCATAGTATGCCATCAGATTCAACGATTTGGCCAAGCATGCATCTGCCTTAGTCTCTACAGCTAGAGGGCGAGTCCATAGATTCATTGAAGGGCTCAAGCATGATATTAGGTTCAGCATGGCTCGAGAGTTAGAGTTGTATGTTTCTTTTCAGCAGGTGGTAGGGATCGCTCGCCGGTTAGAGGGCATATGGGGCCGGGAGCGAGAGGACAGACGATATCAAGAGAGAGAGTCTAGGGAGGTGAGGAGGAATCATAGACCAAAGAGATCTACTGGTCCTTATTTTGGAGGCAGGGTGCGACATGGTAGAGGTTTTGTGGGTCAGCCAGTTCAGTTTGCATTACTGGCTTCGCATGAGGTTTCAGGTACTCGTGGGTCTCAGAGTACTCGTATCACACAGTTTACACAGCCACGCCAGCATAGAGGTTGTTTTGAGTGTGGAGATACCAGTCACAGGGTGAGAGATTGTCCCAAGCTCCGGGAAGATGTGTTACAGCAGGGCATGCAGGTGAGTAGAGGGTGCCCAAGAGGGGGAGGTCCGTCCCGTTGATGTGCTTCGTATAGTAGGCTAGAGGCTATTGTGCCAGATGTTATCGTACAGGTATGTTTTGATTCGTTACATAGGGGCACCATTTGTATTTCTTTATAGTTCTGCTGGTCGGGACGAGTTTCCCTTATTTGTTTGCCCTATTGATAAGTGAGTTTCATGCATTGCACTCTATTTTTCGTGTTTGCTCCTATTGGGAGATTCTTTGAGTGGTAGCCCGTGTCTATTGTTTGTTTCTTTTCATTATTGAGAGATATAAGACTAGTAGTAAAATTCCTTTTGTCCAGTACGGTAGGCTTGATGTGATTCCTGAGTTTAGTGGTTACGAGCTGTGATTCTTATGCTCCACCGGTGTGGGAGCCAGCACGTGTTGTAATTTTGTTGAAGGAAGCGATCTAGTGGAAAGTTGCAGTTGGTGGGATATATATCCAATTTGTGATGTAGAGTTGAGGGTCTCGCCCTCGTGATCCTTCATGATTCGATGTGCTTGAACCGGGCTGAGTACCACGGTGGAAATCATACCAGGATAGGATCCTTGTGATTTGTTCATGTGCTTTATCTCTTTCCTTCTTATATTGTTTTGTAGGTTAGCATTGATAAAGAGTTGTGCATGTCGGGCTTGTTTGATAGTTTCCTTATTTGTTCCTTCTTTCATATTCAGTCATTTTCGTTCGGTGCTCCTTAAGTTTAGCTTGCGGGGTGTGTGCCCGGTGGTATTAGTTGTAGCGTGGTGATTCGGGTGTCAAAGTATGAGGTCCTCGTGTTTCTTTCATTATTACCAGTGTGATGGAGGTTTGAAATACAGTTCTATCATATATGAGGCTAATTGTCGGTTCTGAGTTGATTTCAGGCAGCTATTGTGATCAGAAGTGTTATTAAGAGCCTATGTGTGGTGTGTTATATTGTGTGGTTGTACCTTGTGGGTGTAGGCATGATTTGATGTAGCCGGTTGAGACTGGTACCGGATATGGATTTAGAATCGGGTCTTGTGGAAATGAAGAGAAGGTGAGAATTTGAGGTCTGAGGCTTATCGGTGTTGGTAGAAAGGCTAAATCGTAGTTGATATGGTGTCGTCAGGCTTATGTAGATTGGGGTGACGTGGGATCACCTGCGAGTGTATTTTGGAACTGTGCATTCAGTGATTTGAAGACTTCGAGGCGAATCTTGGCACATTCGAGGACGAACGTTTGTTTTAAGAGGGGGAGAATGTAACCACCCGGCTGGTTGTTTTGAGAATTTAAGCTCTGTTCGGTGGCATAAGTTCTTCAACAGCTTCGTATTATGTATATCGACCTGCGTGCATGGTCGGGTTCAGTTACCGGATGATTCAGAGTCGAATTGGAAGAAGGACTGTTGTTTTGGAAGCTTAAACAGTGAAGTTTTGACCGGAACTTTGACTTTTATGTAAACGGCTCCGGAACGAGTTATGGATGATGTCAGCAGCTTCGTATGGTGATTTTGGACTGAAGAGCATGTTCGGAATGTGTTTTCGAGGTCTGTGGTAGATTTAGGCTTGGATCGGCGAAAGTTAGATTTTCGGCGATTTCGGCCGATAGGTGAAATCTTGATATCGGGCTCGGAATGGAATTCCGAGAGTGGTTGTAGGTCCGAAGTGTCATTTGTGACCTGTGTGTAAACTTTGAGGTCGTTCGGACTAGTTTCTATGTGTTTCGGCATCGGTTATAGATTTTGGAAATTTCATAAGTTCTTAGGATTGAATCCATGTATAAATTGTGATTTTGGTGTTATGTGATGTGTTTTGGAGGCTCGACTAAGTTTGGATAAGGTATTAGGACTGGTTGGTAAGTTTGGTTGAGATTTCGGGGGCCTCGGGGATGTTTCGGATGCTCAACGGGTGATTTTTGGAACTTGGAAACATCCGAACCATTGTTGGTTCTGGTGTCTCGCACCTGATGGATTTTCCGCAGGTGCGGACACGCGGGTGTGGAAGAGGGGCTCGCAGGTCCGGGCTTTCTCAAGTCAGCCTTTTCTCGTAGGTGTAGTTGGGGCTCCGCACCGAAGATGCGGCCCCAGGCCTTTTAGTAGGTTTTCGCACCTGTGATGGTTTTTCCACAGGTGCGGTCCAAGGGGTGCAGGTGTAGAAACCGTTGGGTAGTTTATATCAAATTCGAGGGCTTGAAATTCATATCTTCTAAAAATGATTTGGAGCTCGGGTGCAGGCGATTTGGAGTGGGTTTTGAGGAAAGACTTCATAGGTGACAATTCCTAACCTTATTTCCCTTGTATATCATTAATCAATAGCAATTTCTTCCATGCAATCAATGAATAGGGGTGAAAAATCATGAAAATGGGAAGAAGTTTCCCCAAATAGAAATTCGAGAATTTAACAAGGTTTTCGATGGTTCTTGTTCGAATGAGTTCTTGAGTGAATGGATGTTCTAAATTTGTAACTTTCACTCGATTCCGGGACGTGGGCTCAAGGGACTTTTTGGGCAATTTTCCTAATTTTGCGTGTTAGCTTCAAACTTATTAGCTATTTTGATTCCTTAAAGTGATATTTACATTATGCAATCGAATTGAATAGATTTGGGCCATTCGGAGTCGGATACTCGTGGCAAGAACGTGATTTCAAGTTTGATCTGAGTGGTTGAGGTAAGTAGCTTGCCTAACCTTGTGTGGAGGAACTACCCCTTAGGATTGACTCTTCTATGTTGATTGTAGCCCATGTACGGGAGGTGACGAGTGCGTACTCGGACTTATTTGCAACTAGGTTGGCCTTTTAGGATTCTTAGGTCCTTATAGTCCATGTGTATGAAGTTGTATTTGTTATATCTGAGTTCCGATTGATAGTTCATCTCTTTTCGCTTAAATTAGAAATTTCTTTCTTAGTTTTCCTTTGTTTCTATATTGGTTTTGTTTTCCCCTCGTTATATCGTTTCACTTGTGCTTGGTATTTCCTTCAGTGACTACTTCTTATGAGTGAGTTTTCACCATTCTTGTGATTCAAGTCTTTGTATTGATTTGCTCGCCGCACCTTGCATTCAGTCTTTTGTTGCTTTAGCACCTGTTGTGGCAATGTGTATGGTTCCTGTCACATTCTGGTTGTTTTTCCCCTGCACTGCATTGCATATTTAAATTGGGACTACGGACGAGATTCCGGGAGCTTTCCCTCTGTACTGTATTGCATATTTAAATTGCGACTATGGACGAGATTCTGGGAGCTTTCCCCCTGTACTGCATCGCATATTTAAATCGGGATTATGGACGAGATTTCGGGAGCTTTCCCCTTGTACTGCATTGCATATTTAAATTGGGACTATGGACGGGATCCCGGTAGCTTCCCCCTGTACTGTATTGCATATTTAAATTGGGACTACGGACGAGATTCCGGGAGCTTCCCCCCGTACTGCATTGCATATTTAAATTGGGACTACGGACAAGATTCCGGGAGCTTTCCCCCTGTACTACATTGCATATTTAAATTGGGACTACAGACGAGATTTCGGGAGCTTTCCCCCTGTACTGCATGACAAATTCTAAGTTACAGACTGAGTTCCGGTAGATTTATCCTGAGGAGATTATGATCGAAAGATTTATATTGAAAAGTTTAGCTGAAAAAATATTTTCCTTGAAGAAAATTATGTCTGAAGGACTCTTTATTTCAAATGTATATTTGAAAAGCATTTGTCTTGCAGNTATAAAATGATATTTGGAAGTCATTTATTAGGGAAGTATATTTGGAAATCATATATTTTGAAAAAAACTATGTTTTAAAGATTTCTCCTTCCAAAATACATATATATACATATATACATATATACATATATACATATATATATATATATAGAGAGAGAGAGAGAGAGAGAAAGTATGTTTCAAAGGAAATTCTCTATTTTTAATATAATTATTTCAAAGCTTTCAATATAAACTTACGATTTAAAGGTTTTGACTCGAAGGTTTGACCAATTTAGTGGGTTGTTGGCTAAGTCCTGATGTGGAATACTAATTGCCAATGCTTGAGTTTTGATATTCCGGTTCTGGCTTGTATCTTTGTCTATCATTTATATGCATTATTGTGTTGTTCCGTTGTTGTTGCTGCATTTCCTTCCGCCTTGTAAATGTTTTTTTTGTTATTTGCTATATTGTGTAGTCATTAGATAGATGTCATATTCTTCCATTTCTATATTTATGTCTAGCTTTTAGACCAGTGGTGTCTTGACTAGTCCTCGTCAAGACTTCACCGAGGTTAGTCTTGATACTTACTGGGCATCGCTGTGGTGTGCTCATACTACACTTCTGCGCATGTTTGTGTGCAGATCCAGGTAATTGTTGTTAGTAGTTGTACGGATCATTGCCGAGGAGACTCAAGGTAACCTGTTGTCGCGTTTGCAGGCTTCAGAGTCACCTTCCTATTTTCATTCAACTGTTCTTACTATTTCTAAAATAGTTGTAATCGGGAGTTGTAGAAAAATTTCTTAGAGCTTATGACTTGTATTACCAGTTTTGGAAAATTGTAAATTTTGTCAAGATTCTATACCGAGACTGTTGGATTGTCCTTTATTATTGTTGTTATTTACTAAATGTTAGGCTTACCTAGTCCCTAAGACTAGGTGCCATCACGATACCCAACGAAGGGAGATTTGGGTCGTGACAATGCAAGAAATAGTAAAGCATATCATTTTCTGGTTCATACATCAGAAAATATCGACATTCATATTAATACGGTAATCGAATCCGATAATGTTGAACTCTTTGAGAATATTTATCCGTATAAAAATGAATGTGACTTGTCTAGTGAAAAATCTAAGCGACCTCTAGAAGAAGAAACGGAAAGTACGTTTAATACGGAAAATCCAAGACTTAGTAAATGTCAAAGGACAACTACTTCCTTTAGACCAGACATTCTGACATTTTTGTTGGACAATGAGCCTCAAATGTTCAAAGAAGCAATGTCTTTCTCGGAAGCACACTATTGAAAAGGGACAGTCAATAGTGAGATAGAATCCATATTAAGTAATAATACTTGGGAATTGGTTGATCTTTCTCCGGAAAATAAACCTTTGGGTTATATATGGATTTTCAAAAGGAAAATTAAATTTGATGGTACTATTGAAAAATAGTTGGAAAGATTATATGCCAAATGGTTTAGACAATGAGAATGTCTTGACTATTTTGACATACACTCGTCGATTACGAGTATTGTGTATATATGAATGTTAGTAGCATTGGCTACAGTATACGGTCTTGAAATCTATCAAATGGATGAGAAGACACCCTTTTTAATTGGTATTTGGAGGAAGAAATTCACATGGAACAACCAATAGTTTGTGGTTCCTGAAAATGAAAAGAAGGTGTGCCGACATGTTAAGTCTCTTTATGGACTAAAATAAGCACCAAAACAATGACATGCGAGATTTGACCAAATTATATTGTCAAATGGTTTCAAATTTAATGAGTGTAAACAAATGTATTTACTTTAAGAATACTTCAAATCATATAGTCATTATATGATTATATGTGGATGATATGTTGATGAAATATTTAAAAAGTGGGGATTTTTAGCTTATGCATGACAAAAGCCAATGTTAGACGAAATATCTAAATTAAATATAATTTTTTAACCCCACAAATCCTTAGTGGATATTGATATGATGGTCGGTGAATTCATTACTTGTTCAGTCTTAGTGATGACTAGTGATGAAACTACAAATTCGAAAGTTGTTTACGTATTATTCCTGAAATGATTTGTTCTTTCTTGAACATTTATAATGTTTAGCTCTTTTATGAAAGGGTGTCACCTAGAAGGCTGTGACTTTTCATGGAAAGTGTGTTTACATAAACATGATCTAACATGAACAAATGTATTAATACTTTGGTCTATAATAAGGTGAACCAACCGATGAACATGACCAAAATCCATTCCATGTTGGATTTGTTTCATGAATGAAGGAGCTATAATTTGCATATCATGTAGACGCATGAATAACTAGCATACAAATGCTTGAAAATGGCAGAATGATTGTGAAATGTGTTATATATTAAAAGGTTTTTGCCACAAGTGATGCCAATCATTGCAGCTGTTGTTATCATATACTATACTACATTAAGTGTAGTCAATAATCTGATATGCAATCGAAAGTCAAGAGGTATTAGTCTATGACATAAGAAAGTTTGCATTGAAATTTCATGACAATGAAACGAGTTTTGAAGTATTTGAAATATACTCCAAATTATGTTTTGCACTACACTAAGTATCTCATGATAATAGAGGGGTATAGTGATGCAAATTAGATCACCGGTTTAATTGATTCTTAACAGTCGGTGGAGGAGCGATGTCTTGGAAGTCGCCTGTCATGACCCAAATTCTCTCCGTAGGGTATCGTGATGGAACCTAGTCTTAGGGGCTAGGTAAGCCTAGCACTTACTGAATAACAATAATAAATAAAGGAAAATTAATAGTCTTGATATAGAATCTCAACAGAATGTACAAACTTTTCCAAAATCGGTAGTACAAGTCATAAGCTCTACGAATCTTCTGCAACTTCTAAGTACAACTGTTTGGAAATAGATACAACAGTGTATGAATAATAAATACAAAGAAGGTGACTCTGACGCATGCGAACGCAGCAGCAGGTTACCTTGAGTCTCCTCGGCAACCATCCACACAGCTACTACAATAAATACCTGGACCTGCACACAAAAATGTGCAGAAGTGTAGTATGAGCACGCCACAACGGTGCCCAGTAAGTATCAAGACTAACCTCGTTGGAGTAGTGACGAGGACTAGTCAAGACAGTACTGGTCTATAAGATAAATAACATGAATGTAGAAATGACTGAACGTTACATCTATCTAAGACTTCACGGAATAATTTACAACAATGTCAATATAATGCGGAAGGCAATTACATAAATCAATCACGAAATAACACAAAATTACCCAGAAAGATGGACAACAAAACAAGCTAAACCGAAAGGAAACACAATACAATAGAGAACACCAATAACTCAACTCTACATCGGTTTGTTCACATCGGGCCTTAGCCACTAAAATCCATATACTGGTGGAAATCTTTAAACAACAGTTCTTATGAAAAACTTCTGCAAATAAACATTATTTTAGTATGGAAGAGTTTCCTTTGAAAACATATTTTCTCCAAAAGTAGATATAAGTATATTTAATAGAGAGAATTGCGTAAAACATAGGTTCTTTCAAAATACGAAACTTCTCAAAGATGTTTTCCCAATAAATGACTTCCAAATCTCATTTTAGGCAAGACTAGTGGTTTTCAAATATACCTTCGATGTAAAAGTCATTCAAGTATAATCATTTCAAACCATTGCTTTTTCAATAACACTTTTCAATAAAATCCTTGATCAAAATCTCCTCAAGATTTATCCACCGGAACTCAGTCCGCAACTCAGAAATTACCATGCCGTATAGGAGAAATATCAAATCTTGCCAATAAATACAGTAAGAGATCAGTAGGAATATCCAAATTTAGAACAATGAAATAAAATGCAAAGAAAAATGCACGGCATCACCCTTCGTGCTTTTACTCGCATCCTCAGCATAGACAATAACAGAAACCATAACATCTCGGCAAGGGAAAACAGCTATAACCAATCTCACCTAAACAGTTAACTTTACGGAATAACACTCACCCTAAACAAAAGGCCCAATAATAGGCAACGTCAAGGAAATACCAATAACATAAATTTCTAGCAATTAGACCTAAGTGGCACTTAAGGGGATAGTCATATAAATCACAATATAAGACTCACGGGCATGCTTGACTCCAACGAATAGATGTTCCAGCTACGGCTAGTCAACTATAAGGCTAGATGACACTAATTACAGTCAATTAGGCAAGCTAGGAAGAAAATATAGCATGATGATAAGAGAAGTAGAATATTCAGTTAAGTCAAGTAAAGTCAATAGCCAACGAAGAATCCAAAAACAAGTAATTCTAATTTAAACAGGAAGGAATGAAATTAACAACCAAGGATTCAAGTGTAATAATTACAAAATCATACACAGGTAATATAAGAATCTACGAATCCTAAAAGGGAAATCTAATTGCAAATAAGTACGAGTACACACTCGTCACCTCGCATACTCGGACTACAATCAACAAGGAAGACTCAATCCTAAGGGGTTGTTCCCCCACACAAGGTTAGGCAAGATACTTACCTCAAAGGAGACAACCCGGTACTCAAAAATAGACTTCTCGGGCAGGAAAGATCTCCGGACGGCTTACAATCAACTAAAACAACTTTAAAATATACATAAAACGTATAAGGAACTATTCTGAATAATAAAGTTTCAATCTTTACAAAATCATAAAAATCGAACCAAAATTCGACCCCCAGGCCCGCACCTCGGAACCCGACAAAATTTATAAATTCCGAACACCCATTCAATTATGAGTCCAACCATACTAATTTCGTCAAATTCCGATAACATTTGGTCAATCAAATCATGAATTTTTATTTTTGAAGTTTTCTTTCAAAACCCATAATTCCCTCAACCCAAAACAAAAACTAAATGATAAAAACAAGAACTAATTCATGAAATATAATTAATTATAGTGGAAGAACACTTACCCATTTGATTTGTGTGAAAACCCCCAAAGAATCGCCAAAAACCGAGCTCTAGAAGTCAAAATATTTTTAAAATGGCTTAACACTCGTTATATAACTTCTGCCCAGGTCTTTACCCATTATGATCGCGGAAAATTCTTCGCGATCGCGAAGTACAAACATTTCCAGCCTAAAATTTTCTCTTCGCGATCGCGAAGAACAAATGCCCAGCTCTTCCGGACAGCCTCTAGTATAATGGACATAACATTTTGTACAAAACTCCAAATTGTAAATGGTTTGACTTTTTGAAAACTAGACACCAAGGGATAAAACTTTTATTCTCTTCTCATCTCTCAATTATTTATATATTTTGAGAAATAAGTTTCTAAAGTCAGTCCTTTGCAACACAATACGATTTCCAAACACTTTCCGGATATGCTTTAGTGTATCAAGCATAACTATTTGTAAACAACTCCAAATGCCAAACAGTTTGATTTTACGAAAACTAGACTCAAAGGGATACAACCTTTGTTTTTGGATCATCTCCAAATTCCTTATATATTCCAAGATACAAGCTTCCAAAGTCGAGTCAATGCAGCAGAACATTTCTTCTACGCGATCGCGAAAGGCCTTCCGCGATCGTGCTTCACTGGCCCATTTCTCTTATTTTACTCATCGCGACCGATTCCCCGTGATCGTGTAGCACACGGCTGTAGCCAAAAACTAGCAGCTATAAATGGCCTAGAAATGGTCTGAAACCACCCCGAAACTCACCCGAGCCCCTCGGGATCCCGTCCGAATGTGCCAACAAGTCTCAAAACATAACACGGACTTAGTCGAGGCCTCAAATCACATCAAACAACGCTAGAAACATGAATTGCACTCTTATTCAAGCTTTATGAACTTTAGAACTTTAAACTTCTATATTCGATGCCGAAACCTATCAAATCACGTCCGATTGACCTCAAATTTTGCACACAAGTCACATTCAACATTACGGACCTGCTCCGACTTCCAGAATCACATTCCGACCCCGATATCAAAATTTTCACTTCCGTTCGGATTCCTCAAAAACCTTCAAATTTCTATCTTTAGCCAAATGACTTCAAAATAACCTATAGACATCTGAATTCACTTCCGATCACGCTCCCAACTCCAGAATTACCATACGGAGCTATTCCCAGGCTCGGAGTCCCAAACGGACATCTATATCACTGGAATGCCTTTCAACCCAGATTTATGAAAATTCTTCTAAAATATTATCTTCCATAATATACGCCGAAACTCTCCCGGGTTATCCAAATCCTGGTCCGAACATACGCTCAAGTCCGAGATCATCATACGAACCTGTCGGAACCTTCAAATCCTGATTCAGAGGTCGTTTACCCAAAATTTCAATCTTAGTTGATTCTTCCAACTTAAGGCTTTCAAAATAAAAATTTTCTTTCCAATTCGACTCCGGATTATCCGGTAACTGAATCTAACCACCCACGCAGGTCGATATATACAATATGAAGTTGTTTATGACCTTACGCCACCGAACAGAGCTGAAATGCTCAAAACGACCGGTCGGGTCGTTACGTCACCCAAATAAATGTGCATTGACCGCTCTACAATGAAATCTGAGTTTATAACTTTAGATAAGGCCGGTGAAGAAGCTGAATGGCTCCGGAATTGCTCATCACATTCAACGAAGGCATAATATCGTTAGACAACTGCTCTCTAGTTGAATTATCACAATTGACTATGTAAATTCAAAAGATAATGTATCGGATCCTCTTACAAAAGGCCTACCTACAGAGGCGGTTGAGAAGTCAACAAAGCCCTCCCCCCCCCCCCCGAGACATGGCCGAGGACAAGTCACTGTGGCGGTAACTCTACCTAGAAGACTGGAGCTCCCAAGATCTAGGTTCAAGGAGATCAAACAAAGTCATAAGTGACAGTTCAACATTGTCAAATAAAACTTCTTTTTTGTTCCATTCTCATGATGAGACAATTTTCAGTACCAAGGATTAAGCGTTAAGGATTTTTAATGGTTTCTATGTTTGATACGGGGTATATCAAATAGTGTATCTACGGAATACCACGTTTAGAAATCACTTATGTAAGTGTGAAGTGTAAGATGTTTCAAGGAGAATTATGTAATTCCAGTTCTCTACGCACTTGTGAACCAGGTGGTGTTCATGGCTGAAACGAACATAACAATGAGAACCAAAGACTGTTAAGGGTTTATTGCGTGACTTATGGCTGTCTAAGTATACACCAAAGTTTGACAGTTCAAAGATATCAAATATACCGATTGACCGAGTATATCCGACATAACTTCACTACGAAAAGTTCAAAAGGAAACATACTTATCCAGATGCGATTAATCCTTACTTGGAATCACACAGTATTTCCATGCATGTTTTTCCACATATGTCCATTCCCATTCATGTGGGGGATTGTTGCGTTTTTATTAAGGGGTGTGAATGGGAAATGTAAGAGGCACTTCTTGGATTGCACCTCTTCATCTCATGGAAGAGGCACCTCTTGGATTGCACCTCTTCATCTCACCCTTTCATTTTCTATAAATAGAGAGGCTTAGCCTCACTTTCCACCGATGAAAAATCTGAAAATTTCTCCTGTCTTTTCTATACTGTTGCATTATTTTCATATATACATAAATGTCAAGTGTGATTTGTTCCGTCTGTTGAGTTTGCTGAAATTCTGTAATTTCGATTGCCGCTATTACAGAATAATTATTTCGTTCTATCCTGGGAGAAATTAATCCAAATCTTTGGCAACAGTGAAGGGATTAAATTCCTTAAGGACACATAAGCAACTTGTAGGCTCGAAATTATTTTTCTATTTTTTTTAAATGAATATTTCTCGACTTCTCTGATTTCCTGATTTCAAACACGGATTACCAACAGATTCAAGAAAGAAATATTGGTTGCGGCACTTGGAGCTTTGATTTATCACATGTTAGCAAGGAATTACATAAAGAGGTTGTTTTACAGCATAAATATATCTAGCTCCCGAATATTCAACCGATGATAGCCTGAACGCAAGTCAATCTTTCGATAAGTCCGTGGAAGCCAAAAAAAATCCATAGTGATCCCATTCACTTCGGAATCTCTAACTTCTGAAGAAACCCACCTAGACGCTGATACTCATACTTCACCTACTGGAAATCACTACTAGAAATTCAGGAAAAACGGTCCAAAAAACCGACCAAAGGTTGTCGGTAATGGCCAATAACTGTCCAAAACGCGATCTTTAACGTGTGGTCAGTATTTTGAAGGTCGGAAGGGCATACCGACCAAAGTTGGTCGGAGTTGATCGCTCAATTAAATTTAAAAAAATGCCGAAAAAACCGACCATAGTTGGTCGATGTTTTAATGAGTTAATACACTCAAACTCTCCTAAGCTATACTATTTTTGTCAGTTTCCTACCTAAACTATCGTCAATCCCCGAAACCCCCCTAAACTATATCCCCCTTTATAATAAAACTCCTCCGTCTCATTCTTACTAGTGCGTGTGTTACACTCTCTAAATAATTTTTGAAACCTGCCATGTGGCAATCCACGTGGAAAAACAGGCTTAATTAATATATGTTAATATAATTACGTGAAAAAAAGGGGGATTTTGTTGCTCAGCCTGTCATTTACTCTTCTCAAAGTATGGTCTCTTTGCTCTCATCGGAGATGAGAGATACCTTCTCTAAGTGGCGATTCTCTTCATTAATCACGATTTTTACCATCGATTTCTCTATCTATTGTTCCTGCTATTCGAAATCGAAATTAAACCTAGGGTTTTGTGAATGTTTGTTGAGATTTGTGATTTTTGTCAGTAAATAAAGATAGAGAAGAAGAAGAAGAAGTACAAAAACAGAGAAGACTAGTAAGTATTCAAATATTGAATTTGTTGTCCTAACTCTCTTCTTGTCTTGTTATTAGTATTTTATTTTCTCGGTACTACTTTGGATTTATCCGAAAAATAAGGAAAAAGGGACAAAAGGGTTTAGGATGGGGCTCGAGGAGAGTAGGGAGATTGAAGAAGGGGAAAGCTTTGATGGTATGAAAATTGGTGTTAGAATTGCAGAAGAAAGATCGTGGGTAGTCACACGGTACCATTGTATTTTGTTAAAAAACGTTTATGCCTTTTCCTTTTTGTTGGGATTATGTACTCCTACTTTCAAATAAATTTGGGTAAGAATGAAGGACGGATAAAACGAGTAAAGATAAGAAATAAACTCATTAATAACAAGAGAGAGAATTTCAAATGGATTAAGATGAAGAAATAAAGAAGAAATGTGAAAAAAATCAGAAGAAAGGTGTAATATAGAGAAAAAAAGAGGAGAAAATACAAGTTTTAAAAAAAAAGGGGCTAATTCGGTCAAATGGGCCCATTTTAATGGTTATTGTCACCCATTACGCGCTTTTAGGCAATTTATTTCACGCAATATGCTACATAGCGACAGGGGTTTTATTATGAAGGGGAATATAGTTCAGGAGGTTTTCGGGGACATACGAAAGTTTAGGTAGGAAAGTGACAAATACTGTATTGTTTAGGCGGGTTTGAGAGTAGTAACTCGATTTTAATTAAGTAATTAAATAATGCACCATCTGAAAATCGAACCGGGGTCTGTACTATGGCAGGATACTACTACCACTAGACCATTGGTTCATTTTTTTAAGACTGTCTTTTATTTCAGTTATACTCTTTAATAGTATTTTCGTACGGAAATAATCGACCAAAGTTGGTCGGTTTTGTAAAAATAAAATTACCGATCGAATTCGGTCGATTTTATAAAATGCCCGGCCGAATTAACCCACCGATTTCGGTCGATTTTTTAATATTAATTTTAATTTATTTTAAATAAAAAACCGACCAACTTTCTTGAAAAATAAATTTTGCGGGACTCAAAAATAGTTTCCCGCTTTTTAGCCCCAAAGAAAATCGACCAAAGTTGGTCGGTTTCATAAAAAAAAATTAAAAATAAAATATTTACTTTTAGGTTTATACAAGTTTTGTTTGTATGGTAACATTTCACTGTTTATTACAAAAAATATATCTTATGGAGGACACTAGTAGTAATAAATACTAATATTTACTATTTCTTACATGCAAGTATATTATGCATGACCTTTTAGAATTATTTAATTTTTTTATTATTAATATTTATTTAAAATTTTAAAAATTATGTAATTACTATTTATAGGATCATACATGACACTAGAGTTATATTCTGCTATGACGATACAGATTTTAAACTTAATACTATATTATCTAATTATTAAAGTGTGATATTACTATCTTAATAACTAATGAAAGGATTGTTATAAATATATATTATATTATGGATGTTCATAAGCTTCCTGGAGAAGCTTATTCATATGGGACTCCGCCGTAAATATGTTTATCTACTTGGTACTCTATTGGAATAGCTTTCTGAAGAAGCTTATCATTTCGGTACTCAGTTATGGATAAATATTTACCCCCGACAGAAGATTATCTATGTAAGGTACAGTAGCAGCTTACAAGCAACTTACAAGCAGCTTACACATCAGCTTGTAGTAGCAGCTTACAAGCTGCTGATGCAGGCAGGTTGCAAGCAACTCAATGAAATGATTTGCAGCAACTTCTTATTAAACAAGCAGGTTGCAAGCAGCTCATGCAGACAGCTTACAAGCAGCTGAAGAAAAGTCTCGCAACTGCTTCCTGAAAAGCCTTGCAGTTGCTTCCTTTCTTCTATAAATAGAAGAGTTTTCAGTTCATTATGTACATCAGTTTGAAAGTTGAATAATATGTCACTCTCTCTCTCTATACTTCTCTTCGGTTTATTTACTTTACAGTCGTTATTTCATAACACGTTATCAACACGAGACTCTGTCTTGAGCACTTACTTTGAAAGATGTATTACCATAGTTATCCTCGTCCAAAGGCATCGGTTCTCACTATAAGTAAGATCAAACTATTGTATTCATGGATTTCTACCCTTTTTACAGTGGTTTGAACAATTGATACTTCTTTGACATCAGTATTTTATTTTCGAATTAGCAAAGTAAGCATGGAAATGATTCCATGTTTGGCTTAAAGGTTTTACTATATCACTTTGTCTTTATGAACGACAAATTATTTTCCTTTGTTGCTTTGCTGTCTTGAAGTAGGTTTGTAGCAAAGGACTTGTAACATTAATTTTTGCACTTTCATATATTGTTGAATACTAACTTTTGTTGAGTTGAGTTTGCAAAAGTTTATGGATATAAATCAGATCCCATCGCCATAATTAAGAGTTCCACTCAAAAGGTTAGTACTTCCTACATATCAGACATCTTTTTTTTTTCTACTAACAATATGATTTTTATTCATTGGCCCTAAGGAGCATAATTGGTTCATTTGACAATTTATGCCTCAAATTTGTTTCCGAAGAACAAAATTGCAAAGAGACAACAAATTTGCTCCTGTAGAGCATCGCTTGAACTCCAGCAGAATTCATATGAAACATACGATCACCAGAAGTGGTTGGATGTTTCGTATATCTCATTGTAACAAATTTTTGTTAACCACCAGAAGTGATATATACCTATGACCACCAGAAGTGATAATTTAGGCTTGCTATGGTTACTGTAAAACCCTATATTTCTAATAAGGGTGTATTAGTCATTAACAAAATAATAAAAATAATAATAATAATAATAATAATAATAACAATAACGAAAAAATTTATTTTAATAAACAAACTATACAAAAAGAGAAAAAAAAGAAACAAGGAGTTACAATAAGGGCCGAAGCCCAATTTGTAACCCAAAAGCCAAAAGAAAATAACAACGTCTCTGCTGCTAAACAACAGAAATGAAAAAAAAATGCTAAGAAAGAAAGAAAAAGGAGAAGGAGGAGAAGAAGAAGAAAGAGGCTGGAACCAAACCTTGAGGAATCTGAAACACGCACTGGTTTTTACGGGTAATACTCAAATTTTTCATCTGGATTCTTTTCTTCTAGTAATTCTTTTTATCTCAGTTCATATATTTGAAGGGTTTCACAAAGTATAAGAAATTAGATACCGATCAGAATTATTTTGGTAAAACTTCTTAATTTTGGTTTATAAGATGGAATGATTGCCAATGATTGGCACCATGATGGTGGTAATAAGGATTTAAGTTTTGGGGACTTTATAATGCATCAGAAATCCATGTTGTCTCAATTGTTGCTGGTTTTAAATTTGGATACTACGGATTAGTCAATAAATTGCAATAATGAGATGATTGACAGTGATTCGAATAAAGAGGTTAGGTGGATTAAACAACTGAAATACATTCGACGAATTGATGATGAAATATAAAACCTGGAGGATTAGGTATTCTAAATTAATGATAGGTTTAGCCTAAATAAGAAAATTAACATGAGATCGATATTATGTAATTATAGATTGATTAGAGGAATTTGTACGAGTTGCTTGAGGTGAAGCAGTTGGTATTTCGGCACTAGTATTGTGAGTAGTAATCTTACCGCAATTTGTGTTTTCATAACTTGCATGATTTACACATGATTTTTTATATATATGAATATGTTACCGATTATTTTGAGTTGCATGCGGGACAAGTCTTTTACTAGATATGATATCGAAATAGTTATTTGAGATGATTACCGTTGTTTTAAATATTCCTGTTGTCACTAGATATGTTCTACCATTACTTGAATTTAGTGTTATCGAAATGAAATTACATGGTTTGATAAGAACCGAAATGCCCTATATTGTTTTAAAGTATTTTCCTATGAGTATATACGGATACAAAGACAAGTATAAATGGGAGTAGACTTTGAAGGATCCCGTAGCTAACGGCGGATTTGTTAGACCTAGTGCACCTTATAATTACCGATTACCGTATAGCCCTTGCTAGTGGGAAGGTAGAACGAGCATACTATTACCGATTTCCCTCGAGTAGGGACTACCGATATATATGACTTCTTGCAAAGAATTCCACAGTTATACCGATTACATGATCCATTCATTCAAACCTCCCAAAATATGGATATTGATATTATAAAGTGGTTACCGAGCTTATTACGGAATTATCAATCGAATTATACAACCAGAAAAACATGATGAGACTGAAAATTATTTATTGTTTCTGAAAGGGGCATTTTTATATGATAATTTCTGTTTAATATACTAGCATGTTTTCTGACTTATACCCAAACAAAAACGGTTATGGTTAAGTGTTAGTACTCACTGAGCTAGCGACTCATTCCCTGCTAATTTTTTTTTGCAGAGACAGCAGTTGACGCAGGCGAGGATTTCATTAATTAGAGCGCATAGGTTGATAGTTCTCGGTGAGCCTCGCACTTGTTCGCGTGGGCGGAGATTTTATTTATTTTCATGGTCTTTTTTTGAACTCTTAGAGTTGCTCCATAGTCATTATCTTAGTGTCATTAATATTATATCATTATTATATCCTTATGTTGAGTATCGTTCTTTATTAATGAGGTTGAGAATAAATTAGTATTTTCTGGTTGTTAGTGGGTTGATTAGTAATGGTGGAGAATTATTTTGCTTAATTGATAAGTTGTAAATTGGTTGGTTTGATATTAGGATGGTTTTTTGTTGATTTGAGACAGGGAAAATTTTTGGGATAGTCCAAAAATAGGGGAAACTCTGCCCGATTTTCTGTAAATTATCGATGAGGCTTACTTAGGGGCACTTGCTCCTAAGTGCCGGTCATGATCCTAAATTGGGTCGTGACAAAGTTGGTATCAGAGCTTAGGCTTTAAGTCTCGAGTCATGAACCAATGTTTAGTAGAGTCTTGTTCATGGGTATGTAAGCGCCCATACTTGTGATCTCGAGGCTACTGAACATCTAGGAATGTTTTCCCTTCTTTTATTCTTTGATCGTGTGTTGATATAACTCGAGATTGACTTTGGAATATTTCTTTCGCAGATGGCTAGGACACGCACACCTTCATCTGCTGGACGTGGTGCTACCCGGGGTGGAGGTCAAGTTGGGGTTCATCAAACTAGAAGACAGACTGCTCCTCAACCTGAAGTTGGAAACATGATTCAACTCCAAGTTTTTATGCCAGATCAAGTGCAAAGGCAGGGAGTATAGAACGCTCCACCACCAGCGCCAACTGTTGTACCTACTGTTTCCTTACCTGCCGACGCAGTGGCAAGGTTATTGAATGTGTTGGAGTCATTGGTGCCTTCTCAAGGTGGAAGTCCATCTCCTCAGGCTACTTTACAGACACAAGCACCTACACAGACTCAGATTTTGGGAATAAGGAAGTATCCCTGCAAAAGTTCATGAAATTGAAATCATCAAAATTCGCAGGTTCCGATAATTCAGCATATCCTCAATGTTTCTTGGATGGTACACTCAAGGCATTACGTGCTCTAGGATGTTCTAGTGAGAGAGTTGTGGAGCTCGTAGCACAAACTAGAGGATATGGCCAACACATGGTATGAAACTGTATTGCTAGGAAGGCCAGCAGGAGCAGCACCATTGACATTGGGACGAGTTCACTAAGTTGTTCAAGAATCATTTTCTTCCAGACAGCCTGATGCAAAAATATGCTAGAGACTTTGAGAGATTGGTTCAAACTCCAGATATGGATGTGTCAACATATAACACTAAGTTCTGTAAGCTGGCTATATATGCTTCTTACTTAGTTCCTACTGAAGAAGCTCGAGTTCAGAGATTTGCTGATGGATTAGTTGGTTGCCTATACACTGTAGTATCCCCACAGATGAAGACTTTATCCTACTCTAATATAGTCGACCTTCCTAGAAAGATTGAAAACAAGGGACGTGAGGAGTGTGCAGCTAGTGATTTACGTAAGAAGGCCAAGACAGGAGGGGCGTTCAGTGGTGGTTTTAGTGAAAATAGAAGAGCAGGAAATCAGGGGCAACAACAACAACAGGGTTCTCAGACAGGGACACACATGTCTTCACAATCCACATACATACCAAATTATAGACAGGGCACTAGGGGATCATCAGCATCTGGACATCGAAATTCTGGGCAGATATATGCCACTACTCCAGTTTGCCAGACCTGTGGTAGATCACATTTGGGCCAATGTCGTGTTATAACGGTAGAGTGATTTTGGTGTGGCCGGTTGGGACATCACTTGAGGGACTACCCTCAGCCTCCGAGAAATTTCAACCAGGCTTCTATTCAGTCAGCTGCACCAACTCAGACTACTCATAATACTTCAGGTGCTACAGGTACAGGAAATAGAGGCCAAGGTGCTGCAGACCGTGCTACTATGAATCAAGGACAAGGGAATGCTGGTAGAGGTCAGGCGAGAGCTTTTGCATTTACTAGACAGGATGCTCAGGCCTCGAATGTTGTGGTTACAGGTATTCTTTATGTCTGTTCATTTGATGAACTTGCATTGATTGATCTGGGATCTAATCACTCCTATGTTTCGTACTTTGCTTTGAGGTTTAGTAGACAGCTTGAGCTATTGAATGATCCTTTTCTAGTTGCTACTCCTGTTGGAGAGTCTCTATTAGCTGAATACGTGTATTGTGCTTGTCAGATTCGGGTTGAGGGTAGAGATACTCTAGCTGACCTTATTGTACTTGATATAATTGACTTTGACATTATCTTCTTGCTATGCTATAGTCGATTGTTATGCAAAGATAGTTAAGTTTGAGATACCAAATGAACCCAGTTTTATTCTAAGAGGGAGTCAAGTTCCAGAGACTTGTAAAATTGTATCTTTTATGAAGGCTCAACGACTTCTAAAGAAAGGTTGCTTGGGTCTCTTAGTTATTGTAAATGATACAAGAAAGGAAACAGTTAGTATAGAAAATTTACCAGTAGTGAGAGAATTTTCTGATGTATTTCCCGAGGATTTACCAGGATTGCCTCCAGTACGAGAAATAGACTTTGGTATTGATTTTCTACCTGACACACAACCCATATCGATACCCCCATATCGAATGGCACCAACAGAGTTGAGGGAGCTAAATCAACAATTACAGGATTTGTTAGATAAGGGTTTTATTAGACCTAGTGTATCACCATGGGGTGCACCAGTACTGTTCGTAAAGAAGAAAGACGGATCCCTGAGAATGTGCATTGACTACAGGCAGTTGAATAAGATAATAATACGCAATAAATATCCTTTGCCTCGTATAGATGACATGTTTGATCAGCTACAAGGAGCTTCCCACTTTTCAAAGATTGACCTCCGTTCTGGTTATCATCAACTTAGAATCAAAGATGAAGATATTTCTAGGACTGCTTTCAGAACTCGATACGGGCACTATGAGTTCCTTGTGATGCCTTTCGGACTGACTAACGCTCCAGCTGCATTCATGGATTTAATGAATAGGGTGTTCAAGCCATTTCTGGATAGATTTGTAATAGTATTTATTGATGATATGCTGATATATTCTCGTAGCCAAGGAGAACACGAGGGTCATCTCAGGACTGTGTTGCAGACATTGCGAGAACATCAACTTTATGCTACGTTCTCAAAGTGTGAATTTTGGCTAGACTCAGTATCATTTCTGGGACATGTTGCATCCAAAGATGGAATTATGGTAGATCCTAAGAAGACAGAAGTTGTGCAGAAATGGCCCAGACCTACTTCTCCTATAGAGATTCGCAGCTTTTTAGGCTTAGCAGGCTATTACAAGTGGTTTGTACATGATTTTTCCAGAATAGCAACGCCGCTGCCCAAGCTAACACAGAAAAATGCAAAGTTTCAGTGGACGGAGGAATGTGAGCAAATCTTTCAAAAACTCAAAACATGTTTGACAACTGCGCCTATATTAGCCTTACCATCAGGTTCTGGAGGATTTACAGTATCCTGTGATGCCTCGATGGTGGGATTAAGTTGTGTTCTCATGCAAAATGGTCGTGTTATAGCTTAAGCTTTGAGACAATTGAAAAAGCACGAGCAAAACTATCCTACACATGATTTGGAGATGGCTGCATTGGTATTTGCTCTAAAAATTTGGAGGCATTATCTATATGGGGAAACTTGTGAGATTTATACTGACCATAAAAGTCTGAAGTATATCTTTCAGCAGAGAGATCTGAATCTTCGGCAGTGTCCGTGGATGGAACTACTCAAGGACTGTGATTGTTCTATTTAATATCATCCTGGAAAAGCCAATATGGTGGCTGATACATTGAGCAGAAAATCTATGGGGAGTTTGGCACATACAGCCCCTACAAAGAGACTTTTGGCCAAAGATATTCAGAGACTAGAAGATAAAGGTATCAGATTTAGTGTCAAAAATTTAGAGGCATTGTTGGCTTGTGCTCAGGCTAAGTCTTCATTATCTAAGTGCATTAAGGCCACCCAATATGAAGATGAACGATTATGCAAATACAGAGACGAGGCTTTAGCTGGTAAAAGCAAGGATATGATTGTTGAAAGTGATGGTGTTCTTCGAATGGGTGACAGGCTATGTGTAGCAGACGTAGATGGGTTGAGACATGTTATTCTTAAAGAAGCTCACAACACTAAATACACTATACATCCTGGATCCACAAAAATGTACCATGACCTGAAGCAATTTTATTGGTGGGAAGGTATGAAGAAAGATGTTGCTAACTTTGTTTCTAGTTGCTTGACTTGTCAGCAGGTCAAGGCTGAGCATCAGTGACCCGCAAGACTACTACAACAAATTGGGATTCCAGAGTGGAAATGGGAAATAATTACTATGGATTTTGTCACCGGGGCTACCACGAACCCTTAGAGGTTATGACTCGGTATGGGTGATTGTAGATTGACTGACGAAATCAGCACACTTTTTGCCGGTGAAGACTACATATGGTGGAGTCAGGTATGCACAGATATTTATGAACGAAACTGTCCGACTTCACTGAGTTCCAGTATCCATCATCTCTGATAGAGGATCACAGTTCACTTCACGCTTTTGGAAATCTTTTCAAGAAGCATTGGGTACTCGAGTAGATCTTAGTACTGCATTTCATCCACAGACAGACGGGCAGTCTGAATGTACTATTCAAATATTGGAGGATATGTTGAGAGCTTGCATTCTTGATTTTGGAGGTAGTTGGGACACTTATCTACCTTTAGTTGAATTTGCTTACAACAATAGCTTCTAGTCCAGTATTCAAATGGCACCGTACGAAGCATTGTATGGTAGAAGATATCGTTCTCCTATCGGATGATTTGAAGCTGGTGAGACTAACTTATTGGGACCCGACCTAGTACAAGAAGCTATGGACAAGGTCCAGTTTATCATACAGAGATTGCTTGCAGCTCAAAGTAGACAAAAATCTTATGCTGATAAGAGAAGAAGAGATTTAGTGTTCACAACTGGGGACAAAGTATTCCTACGAGTCTCCCCTATGAAAGGTGTGATGCGTATTGGGAAAAGAGGCAAGTTGAGCCCCAGGTTTATAGGACCGTATGAGATAATAGATCGAGTGGGAGCGGTGGCTTATCATTTGGCACTTCCTCCTGAGTTGTCTTTTATTCACCCTGTGTTTCTTGTCTCAATGCTAAGTAAATATATATCAGACTCATCTCAGGTGCTTGAAGCACCTGCTATACCGATTGATGAGAAGTTGTCTTACGAGGAGGAACCGACGGCTATTGTTGATATGCAAGTAAGAAAGCTACGGTCAAAAGAAATTGAGTTCGTGAAATTTTTATGGCGAAATCATACCCTTGAAGAAGCTACTTGGGAACTAGAAAAAGATATGAAAGTGAAGTATTCCCATTTGTTTCAGTCTACAAGTACGTACTTGAGTTAAATTCAGTGACCGAATTTCATAAGACGGGGAGGATGTAATACCCTATATTTCTAATAAGGGTGTATTAGTCATTAATAAAATAATAAAAATAATAATAATAATAATAATAACAAATAAATTTATTTTAATAAACAAACTATAAAAAAAGAGAAAGAAAAGCAAAAAAAAAAAAAAAAACAAGGAGTTACAAAAAGGGCCGAACGTTGTATCACTTCTTGCATTCTGTCCCACGCTTCATACCTCCTCTTTCTTCTTAAGGTAAGATAAAGGGCCAGGCATGGTGGGGTAGGATCAAAGCCCAATTTGTAACCCAAAATCCAAAAGAAAATAACAACATCTCTGCTGCTAAACAACATAAACGAAAAAAATGCTAAGAAAGAAAGAAAAAGGAGAAGGAGAAGAATAAGAAGAAAGAGGCTGGAACCAAACCTTGAGGAATCTGAAACACGCACTGGTTTTTACGGGTAATACTCAAATTTTTCATCTGGATTCTTTTCTTCTAGTAATTCTTTTTATCTCAGTTCATATATTTGAAGGGTTTCACAAAGTATAAGAAATTAGATACCCATACGAATTATTTTGGTAAAACTTCTTAATTTTGGTTTATAAGATGGACTGATTGCCAATGATTGCACCATGATGATGGTAATAAGGATTTAAGTTTTGGGGACTTTAGAATGCATCAGAAATCCATGTTGTCTCTATTGTTGCTGGTTTTAAATTTGGATACTAAGGATTAGCCAATAAATTGTAATAATGAGATGATTGACAGTGATTCGAATAAAGAGGTTAGGTGGATTAAACAAGTGAAATACATTCGGCGAATTGATGATGAAATATAAAACTTGGAGGATTAGGTATTCTAAATTAGTGATGGGTTTAGCCTAAATAAGAAAATTAACATGAGACCGATATTATATAATTATAGATTGATTGGAGGAATTTGTACGAGTTGCTTGAGGTGAAGCAGTTGGTATTTCGGCACTAGTAGTGTGAGTAGTAATCTTACCGCAATTTGTGTTTTCATAACTTGCACGATTTACACATGATTTTTTATATATATGAATATGTTACCGATTATTTTGAGTTGCATGCGGGATAAGTCTTTTACTCGATATGATACTGAAATAGTTATTTGAGATGATTACCGTTGTTTTAAATATTCCTGTTGTCACTAGATATGTTCTACCACTACTTGAATTTACTGTTATCGAAATAAAATTACATGATTTGATAAGAACCGAAATTCCCTATATTGTTTTAAAATGTTTTCCTATGAGTATATACGGATACAAAGATAACTATAAATGGGAGTAGACTTTGAAGGATCCCGTAGCTAACGGCAGGTTCGTTAGACCTGGTACACCTTGTAATTACCGATTACCGTATAGCGCTCGCTAGTAGGAAGGTAGAACTAGCATACTGTTACCGATTTCCCTCGAGTAGGGACTACCGATATATATGACTTCTTGCAAAGAAGTCCACAGTTATACCGATTACATGATCCGCTCATTTAAACCTCCCAAAATATGGATATTGATATTATACAGTGGTTACCGAGCTTATTATGGAATTATCAACCAAATTATTCTACAAGAAAAATATGATGAGACTGAAAATTATTTATTGTTTCTGAAAGGGGCATTTTTATATGATAATTTCTATTTAATATACTAGCATATTTTCTGACCCTTCCCCAAACAAAAGCGGTTGTGGTTAAGTGTTATTACTCACCGAGCTAGCGAATTATTCCCCGCTAATTTTTTTTTACAGAGACAGCAGTTGAGGCAGGCGAGGATTTCATTAATTAGAGCGCACGGGTTGATAGTTCTCGGTGAGCCTCGCACTTGTTCGCGTGGGTGGAGATTTTATTTATTTTCATGGTCTTTTCTTTGAACTCTTGGAGTCGCTCCATAGTCATTATCTTAGTGTCGTTAGTATTATCTCGTTATGATAGCCTTATGTTGAGTATCGTTCTTTATTAATGAGGTTGAGAATAAATTAGTATTTTCTGGTTTTAGTGGGTTGATTAGTAATGGTGGAGAATTATTTTGCTTAATTGATAAGTTGTCAATTGGTTGGTTTGATATGAGGATGGTTTGTTGTTGATTTGAGACAGGGAAAATTTTTGGGATAGTCCAAAAATAGGGGAAACTCTGCCCGATTTTCTGTAAATTATCGATGAGGCTTACTTAGGGACACTTGCTCCTAAGCGCCGGTCATGATCCTAAATTGGGTCCTGACAGTTAAAATGAAGATAAGTTAGAGAAAATTTCTCTCTATTACATACATACCTCGATTTGCTTCTGAAGTAGAAAATATATTAAAAGAGGTCAGACGCCATCACAATTTAATGTGGTTATTGCACGTTCAGATAATTATGCTTCATCTCTTGAAGGAAGAGAACTTTATATAATATTAATCCATTCTGTGAAGTGAATGTGATGATATTAATAAAGCTTGTAAATATGAACATGCTCTTAATGTGAATACATTACGATTCACCTCCAGAAGAGGTAATATGATTGAGAGAATATATATACTCAATATTTCGTATTTTGAATTTGCTCCTGGAGTAGTAAAACAATTGATTTTTTCTCCTGAAGTAGGAAAATATTATGAAACTGTGTCTTTTTGTGCTTAAACAAAATGATAGGCTATTCAAAGTTATTTATGAAGCACATTTTCATTCCCTGGAGTGAATGAAGAAATACCACAAATCACCTCCTGAAGAACTAGAATAACAGAGGATATAAATATTATTTTGAAGGATAAAAATCATTGTCGCACGTACCTGTTGTACGTAAAACATCTTGGATAATTTTATTAAATATCACTCTAAGTCAAAAGCATTTTTGTAGAATGTTTTCTACTGCAACCACATCAATATATTATAATTAGTTATTGAGTTCCCCGAAGAAAATAACAGCTTATGTATCTTTCCCTGAAGGATGTAATGACTAAGTGGTTGTCGCTTCGATACAAAATATTCAGATGTTAATAGCGTTTCTCCCTGAAGAAGGCATTTGTCACAAAGTTGGTGGTAAAAATATTGACATTCTTAATTTCTTATATTTATAAATTTAGTATTGTCTTTCTATTGTTCAATTGATTATGACTTTTTTCTCATATCACCAGAAGTGTCTGAGCGATATTTGGTAGTACAAAATTTATCAAAAGCTCCTGAAGAGCTAATTCTTTGTCTAGAAGACACATGATACAAGTAGTGTCCAAATAATATTAGATTGTGGATAAAAATGAAGGCTCTCGAAGAGCTTATATACAAATATCATTCATATTATATGATTATGGTCAAAACATATGTTGTAGTAAACCTGAAGTTTACTAATACAAATGGCTATCGTATTGAGATTACAAATGATTGAAAGATTGAAAATCTTCTTGTTTCCACAATCATAGGGGGTAAAATAATATGTATGTGAGAAGTTACTCGCGTTATTATTCAATTTGTACTACATCATGTATCACAGTAAACCAGAAGTTTACTAATACAAAAGCAGTCACAATAAACCAGAAGTTTTACTGAGGCAAAAGTAGATACAATAAATCAGGAATTCGCTGATACAAAAGTAGCAACAGTAAATCAGAAGTTTACTAATTCAAAAGTTTATGACATAGTAAACCAGAAGTTTACTAAGAGATAGCACTGATAAACTTGAAGTTTTCATTTGCCATTTTTAAATGAGTTATTTGAGAATTCAGATAAGCATATACTGAAGAACTGGAAGATTCTTCAAGAATTCTCTTGTGTTGCTTGTTCTCATAATAAATTGATTATACCAGCTAAAGTTGGGACCAAGAAATATATAAAAGGTGAATATGGACCCATTCACCTATCATGTGAACTACTAATAGATGCATATATGAGATGGTTACATGTATGTTTATTGTCAACCTGCAGTTTGACATTTGAAATTGCTTTTATCAATTAAGAGCATAATATTCAGATTAGGAAATCAAGATAGTTTATCTTGATGATTCTGGTTTATATCCAAGATTAGCATTGAATACCTCCTATTAAAGGCTAAATTATTGCTTATGAGAACAAATCTTCATGTGTTGGTCTAAGATTTTTTAAATTGCATACAGTAGCACTTGTATGCATCAGACCAAAAATATATGATAAGTCCTCCCCTCACAATTGGTTTAGGATCAGAAACCAAATATTTTTACTATCTAATAGCTTTTGTTGTGTGGTACATGATTAATTTCTCTATCACAATACACAAAGATATGTTTCCTAAAGAAGATTGGGGATATATGTTAGTTTTTCTAACATTTGGGGGATGGGATGAAAAACTGGAAAATATGCTATATGAATCAAATTATCATCCTCACTCAAAAGATAATTCAAGTCAAATGCTAGAAGCATTTGCTGATCCAAAATTAAATATCATATTTCAGCTACGAATGCTCTTATTAAAATTAAAGTCCATGAAGGATGGAGTTTACTGTACGCATGAAGCGTGGTAGACCAATCGGTTCCAAAGGTAAGAATCCTTGAAAAGGATAGGAGCAAATGATCAAAATGATCATAATAAGGAGGAAATGAGCTCTAGAAGATCCCACGACATAACATTTCATAAAACTCCAGAAGAAGTGCAGGTACCTGAAAATAAAGAAAGTGATGAGATCTCACAAGTTATGTCGCTTGTGAACCGATACAAAATGATCATCGACGATTTATTTGATACAATATAGTGCACAATTTTGTAAAAGATTGTGAGGATCGGACCTGCAATCCAGACACATGAAGATGTCATGCCATTTAAATGCAAGTCATAACATATATGACTCATTTGATTAAATCTATATGAATATCCCTGAAAGATTTAAAATGCATGAAGCATATAGTTCAAAGTCTCGAGAAATGTATTCGATCAGATTGCAAAGGTCATTGTACCGTTTAAAGTAATTTGGGCGCATATGGTATTATCGCCTCGGTGAATATTTTCTGAAAGAAGGTTACATAAGTGATGTTATTTGTCCTGGTATTTTTATAATGAAGATGTCATCAGAATTTGTTATCTTTGTTGTTTATATTGATGACATAAATCTTGTTGGAACTATAGAAGAGCTCCAAAAGGCAATTGAATATCTTAAGAAAGAATTTGAGATGAAAGATCTTGGAAACACAAACTTTGTCTTAGTCTGAAAATTGAACATTTAGCAGATGGGATCTTTATCTATCAATTTGCCTATACATAAATGGCCTTAAAATGCCTTTACATGGACAAAGCGCACCCATTGAGTACACCAATGATTGTTCGATCACTTGAAGTGAATAAGGATCTATTCCGACCTCTAGAAGAGGATGAGGAACTCCTTGGTCCTAAAATACTCTATCTCAGTGCAATTGGTGTACTTATGTATCTTGCTAATGCTAACAAAGGTGGTGCAGATCGTATTGGTTATGCAAATGCAGGTTATTTATCTGATCCCCATAAAGCCCGATCTTAAATCCGGTATGTGTTTACATGTGGAGGTACTGTCATATCTTCACAAAGAAATCTATTGCTGCTACTTCTTCAAATCATGCTGAGATAATAGCTATTCATGAAGCAAGTAGGAAATGTGTATGGTTGAGATCAGTGATTCATTTTATTCAAGAAAAATATGGTTTGGAATGTGATAAAGGATCCACAATTTTATACGAAGATAATGCTGCATGCATAGCCCAATTGAAGGGAGGATTTATAAAAGGAGATAGAACGAAGCACATTTCACCAAAATAATTCTACACCCATGATCTTCAGAAAAATAGTGACATTGATGTGCAACAAATCTGTTCAAGTGACAATCCGGCAGATTTGTTCACTAAATCTTTGCCAACTTCAACTTTTGAGAAGATGGTATACAATATTGGAATGCGGAGACTCAAATATTTGAAACAAGGTTTTCATCGGGGGAGTGAAATACACGCTGCACTCTTTTTCTCTTACTAAGTTTTCTCCCATGAGGTTTTTCTTGTAAGGTTTTTAATGAGGCAGCTGGAAATGCGTATTACTAAATATGTGTACTCTTTTTCCTTCACTAGGATTTTTCCCACTGGATTTTTCCTAGTAAGGTTTTGACGAGGCATATTATCTTTAATGAACATCCAAGGGGGAGTGTTATAAATATATATTATATTATGGATGTTCATAAGCTTCCTGGAGAAGCTTATCCATATGGGACTCCGCCGTAAATATGTTTATCTACTTGGTACTCTATTGGAAATAATCTTCCAGAAGAAGTTTATCATTTCGGTACTCCGTTATGGATAAATATTACCCCCGATAGAAGATTATCTATGTCTGGTACAGTAGCAGCTTACAAGCAACTTACAAGCAGCTTACACAGCAGCCACTACTAGAAATCCGGCAAAAAGCGACCAAACATTTGCGACCAAAATTGGTCTATCAAAAAAAATGACCAGCGTTGGTCGCTAAATTGGATAAAATAATTAAAAAAAATTAAATAATTTAGCGACCACAGTTGGTTGCTATTTGGTCGATAATCCGGTCAAAATATTGACCGGACTAGTCAGACTTGCTTGGTCAAAGAAATAGTAAAATTAGCGACCACCTTTGGTCGCCAAAGTGGGACCCAGTTATAAAATTTTTAAAAATTATATTATTATTTTAAAAAATTATAAATTTTAAATAAATAACATTTCATATTAGCGACCAAAGTTGGTCGCTTATTGTACTGGAAGAAAATAAAGACCAACTTTGGTCGCTAATCTGGGACCAGATATAAAATTTTATAAATTATATTATTATTTAAAAAAAATTATAAAATATAAATAAATATAATTTAAAGTTAGAGACTAAAGTTGGTGGCTTAATAAATGGGAAGCAGATAGAGACCAATTTTGGTCGCTAATCTGGGACTCAGTTCTAACATTTAACAATTATGTTATTATTTTAAATATTTTGAAATATAAAATAAATCTGATTTATATTTAGCGACCAACTTTGGTCGCTAATTTTGATTTTTGTATAAAAAGCGACCAAAGTTGGTCTCTTTTTAGTTCAACATTGATCAAAATTAAATATCATACTATCTAAATAATATAAAT
>MDKJ01007147.1:0-43146 GCA_005239525.1 Nicotiana knightiana | reverse complement strand
AGCACTACACATCACTGTGCAATGTGAGGACTACTTCATCACTAGGATTCTGATCGACGGTGGGTCCAGCCTCAACACCTGTCCGTTGACAACACTCAACAAATTTGACAAGGGACTGTACGAGATCAAAGAAGGATCTATGAATGTAAAGGCTTTCGACGGTTCTTAGAGGCCTACCATCGGCGAAATCAGTCTTTGTCTGCAGATGGGACCTACATGGTTCGAAATTGAATTTCAGGTGATAGACATATCGACATCCTATAATCTGTTGTTGGGACGTCCGTGGATACATGCCGCCAGGGCTGTAGCATCAACATTGCATCAGGTGGTAAAATTTGAATGGAACCACCAGGAAGGGATCATCCACGGGGATTGAAGCAACCCTTCTATAGTCGCCAGACCATGCCGGTGATTGAGGGTAGAAGAAGGCTGGGTGGAGAAACCTACCACCACATTAAACGGGTCAATGCAGTGGATAAAGAAAAATGGTGGGACAGTAAGATCGAAAGCATACTGAACTGGAGTGGATACGAGCCTGGCAGAGGACTCGGGAAAAATCTTCAGGGGATTTCCAAACCAATATAGTTGAAGCACCATGGCACCACTTTTGGGCTGGGATACAAATACACTTGGAAGGAGTACGAAGGTTGGTCGCCACCATGGCGAGGTCCCTACTATCCATTGGAACAGTCTATACCACATTTGGAGCAGACTTTCCGGCAAGCTGATATCATATGGGGGTCAGAAGAAGAAAAAACTCTAGCAGCTTTGAAAGATTTATTCCTGGAAGATGGTGGCATGGACTGTTGTGTTATTGTTTAGGAGGAGGAAGAGGAAGGCCCTACCATCCAAACTGTGAGCAAGGGATCGTTTCTCAAGAATTGGACTGTCAAACCATCTAGGGCCCGACGAGTCTCGGGGTAGTAAGGCTGAACAAGCATTGTTTATTTCATTTTGTTAATGATTTCCTTTTTTGCCTTTTCCATTTTTGCATTTTCCAATAAAATCTCCAATGTTCCATAACATTCGAAAATCACTTTTATGTTTCAACGAATCTGTATTCATTTACTATCATTTTCTCTTATTATTTTATCTTACAGCATTACTATTTCCTGTCTTGATGAACCAATGACTGTGACATGCAATGAGACAACGCAACGAAAAGGAAGTGATTTAGAAGAATAACATACCATACCCGATGAAATTATCATAGATGTTGAGGATTTTGAAAATAGACCTAAATCCAATCTGGACGAAACCGAGATAGTCAACCTGGGAGATTCAAAAACTGTCAAGGAAACTTGCATCAACATTCATCTATCGCCATCAGAGAAAGTGGAATACACATAATTCTTGAAAGATTATGAAGACATATTTTCATGGTCATACGATGACATGACTGGTCTAAGTACATCCATTGTGGCTCACAAGTTACCAACCAATCCAATGTGCCCGCCGGTAAAGCAGAAGCTCAGAAAATTCAAGCCTTATATGAGTCTGAAAATCAAAGAGGAAGTTACCAAGCAAATCAACGCCAAGGTTCTCAGGGTAGTTGAATATCCGACATGGTTAGCCAACATCGTGCCAGTACCCAAGAAAGATGGAAAGGTCAGAGTTTGTGTCGACTACCGGGATCTCAATCGGGCCATTCCGAAGGATGATTTTGCTCTCCCGAACATACACATCTTGATTGACAATTGTGCAAAGCATGAACTTCAATCGTTCGTGGATTGTTTTGCTGGTTACCACCAGATTTGGATAGACGAGGAAGACGCTGAGCAAACGGGTTTTTACGTCGTGGGGGGTCTACTGTTATAAGATGATTCCATTCGGCTTAAAGAATGCTGGGGCCACCTATGTGAGAGTTATGACCACTATCTTCCATGATATGATACATAAGGAAATTGAGGTGTATGTGGATGACGTCATCATCAAGTCCAAGAGAGCCACTGACCATACAACAGATTTGAGAAAATTCTTCGACAGGCTGCGAAAGTACAACTTGAAGTTAAACCCCGCAAAATGTGCATTCGAAGTTCCTGCTGGGAAATTGCTTGGGTTCATCATCAGTCGCCGAGGAATAGAATTGGACCCATCAAAGGTCAAAGCCATCCAAAAATTTCCACCGCCAAAGAACAAGAAAGATGTGATGAGTTTCCTGGGACACCTTAACTACATCAGCCGATTCATAGGCTAGTCCACGGTTATATGTGAACCAATCTTCAAGATGCTGAAGAAAGATGCTGTGACCGAATGGACCGAGGATTGTCAAAAGGCTTTCGATAGAATCAAGGAATACTTGTCAACATCACCAGTCTTGGTCCGGCCAGAGCCAGGTAGACCCTTGCTACTCTACCTTGCGGTATTAGATGGAGCTTTTGGCTGCATTTTGGGGCAACATGACGATACAGGAAGAAAGGAACATGTTATTTATTATCTGAGTAAGAAGTTCACTCCACATGAGGCACAATATTCTCTACCGGAACGTACCTGTTGTGCTTTAACCTGGGTAGCCCAGAAGCTGAGCATTACTTCTGTGCCAACACAATGTATCTCATATCAAGGATAGATCCCTTGAAATATATCTTTCAGAAGCTCATGCCACTGGCAAACTGGACAAATGGAAAATCCTGCTGAGTGAGTTCGACATTGTCTATGTGACTCAGAAAGCGATCAAGGGGCAAGTGCTGGCAGATCATCTTGCCGAGAACCCCGTGGGAGGAGAATACGAACCCCTGAAAATGTATTTTCCCGATGAAGAAGTGTCATTCATAGGGGAAGACATTGCAGAATCCTATGACGGGTGGAGAATGTTCTTCGACGGAGCAGCCAATTTCAAAGGAGTCAGCATTGGAGATGTCCTGCTATTGAAAATAGGACAACACTACCCGGTATCTGCCAAACTCAGATTTCCCTGCACCAACAATATGGCTGAATATGAGGCCTCAATCTTAGGTCTCAATATGGCCATTGACATGAGTATCCAGGAGTTGCTAGTAATTGGTGACTCAGATCTGCTAATACACCAAGTACAAGGAGAATGGGATACCAAGAATTCCAAGATATTGCCATATCTGCACCATGTACAGGAATTGAGGAAAAGGTTCACAAAGACAGAATTTTGGCACGTCCCCAGAATTCAGAACGAGTTTGCCGATGCATTCGCCACTCTATCATCCATGATACAGCACCCATATATGAACTTCATTGATCCTATTCCAGTAAATATCCATAGCCAACCGGCATACTGTGACTACATTGAAGAAGAAGCAGACGGGATACCATAATTCCACGACATCAGGGAATATTTGTCAAAGGGAGAGTACCCAGAGCTTGCAAATCACGTTCAGAAACGCACGCTCCAAAGAGTGTCCAACAATTTCTTTCTCAGCGGAGGAAACCTGTACAGAAGGACTCCTGACTTGGGATTATTAAGATGTGTCGATGCAAGGGAAGCCTCCAGACTACTTGAAGAGATACATGCTGGGACCTGTGGCCCACACATGAATCATTTTGTCTTAGAAAAGAAAATACTCAGAGCCGGTTACTTCTGGATGACCATGGAAACGGACTGCATCTAATATGTCCGTAAATGCTATCAATGTCAGGTACATGCAGATATGATAAAGGTACCCCCAAATGAGCTCAATGCAACAAGCTCACCTTGGTTGTTCGTCGCCTGGGGAATGGACGTTATTGGACCAATCGATCCCACAGCCTCAAATGGGCACATGTTCATCCTAGTAGCTATTGATTAATTCACCAAATGGGTTGAAACGACATCATACAAAGCAGTGACTAAGAAAGTCGTGGCAGACTTTGTCCGTGACCGTATCATTTGTTGGTTCGGGGTTCCGGGGTCAATCATCACCGACAACGGCTCCAATCTCAACAGTGATCTGATGAAAGCCATGTGCGAGACTTTCAAAATCAAACACAAGAATTCCACAACCTATAGACCACAGATGAATGGAGTTGTGGAAGCGCCAACACGAACATCAAAAAGATATTGAGAAAGATGATAGAAAAACACAAACAGTGGCATGAAAAATTATCATTCGCCTTACTAGGATACCGCACCACAGTCTGCACATCAACGGGGCAACTCCTTATTTAATGGTTTATGGTACGGAAGCTGTTATCCCTGCCGAAATGGAGATCCCTTCCTTAAGAATCATACAAGAAGTTGAGCTCGCGACACATAATGGATAAGAGGCCGCTACGAGCAGTTGACCCTCATAGATGGGAAAAGGATGAATGCAATATGTCATGGTCAACTTTATCAGAGTAGGATGTCCAGAGCCTTCAACAAGAGAGTCAAGCCAAGACAGTTCACACCAGGGCAGCTGGTGTAAAAAAGATTTTTCCACATCAAGACTAAGCCAAAGGGAAATTTTCTCCCAACTGGCAAGGTCCATATATGATTCACCAAGTATTGATAGGAGGAGCTCTCATACTTGCAGAAATTGACGGAGAAGTTTGGCCAAAGCCAATCAATTCAGATGTAGTCAAACGATATTATGTGTAACTTTCTATGCTTTTTTTCAATGATGTGAATTGAACTACGCCTGACCTGATTCCCGTTTAAGAGGGGATACATAGGCAGCCCTATGGGTTCAGTCATAATTTAATAAAAATCTCATTTTCCATGCAATTGGAAACTGGGGAAGAATTTTGAGGAGGACCCTCAAAATTCCAAAGCAAGTTCAGCCGATCACAACATGTACAACGGTCAGAATCGTCAACCATCTAACTGGGGCAGAATTTTGAGGAGGATCCTCAAAATTCCGTATCATGAGTGGTTTCAATGTCTTGGACCATGTCACGGTCATCGGTTCATCTAAATTTCTCAAAATATATTTTTACTATGTCTTTATAAAATCATGCACGTTTTCAAAATATAGCTCTTTTTAGAAAACGCTACCCCGATGATGCAAACAGAATCATCAGACCAAGCAGAGCGAAGCAAGTAAAGCCAGCAGAGGCACGAATCAACCTTCTCCGTCTACAAAACTCACGATTTTTCTTTGGATGCAGGGACAAAGGATAGACACTCTGAAAAGTCACAATCCTCACAACAATCGCATTACCGAAATCTGCTACCAGCTAAGAAATTCGGCTACTATCTGCTATTCATTCTACTTTCTGTATAAGGCTAAACGTTGCCTTCCTTTGCATAAGTCTAAGCTCTGCTTTCATCCTGCATGAGATTAAGCTCTACCTCACCCATCTGCATAAGGCTAATCTCTGCCTTCCCTTTGCATAAGGCTAATCTCTGCCTTCATTTGCATGGGACTAAGCCATGTCCAGCATCTTGCATGAGACTACGCTCTGTATCCACCTTGCATGAGGTTAAGCTCTACCTCCGCATTCACACAAGGCTAATCTCTTCCTTCATGTGCATGAGGATAAGATCTACCTCTATTTGCATAAGGCTAATCTCTGCCTTCCCTTTGCATAAGGCTAATCTCTGCCTTCCCTTTGCATAAGGCTAATCTCTGCCTTCCCTTTGCATAAGGCTAATCTCTGCCTTCATTTGCATGGGACTAAGCCATGTCCAGCATCTTGCATGAGACTAAGCTCTGTATCCACCTTGCATGAGGTTAAGCTCTACCTCCGCATTCACACAAGGCTAATCTCTTCCTTCATGTGCATGAGGTTAAGATCTACCTCTATTTGCATAAGGCTAATCTCTTCCTTCCCATCTGCATAAGGTTAATCTCTGCCTTCCTTTTGCATAAGGCTAATATCTGCCTTCATTTGCATGGGACTAAGCCCTGTCCCACATCTTGCATGAGACTAAGCTCTGTCTCCACCTTTCATGAGGTTAAGCTCTATCTCCGCATTCGCACAAGGCTAATCTCTGCCTTCATTTGCATGAGACTAAGATCTGTCTCCATACCTGCATGAGGCTAATCTCTACCTCCGATTTACATTCTTTTCATCGAGACTAAGCGCTGTCTCTCCAACATTATTTACTTTGCTCCTCTTTCGGGCTAAGCTCTGCCCTCCATTTCCCAAGACTAAGCTTTGTCTTGTGGACATCATATTATTGCATTTCATGGGATGAAATATCGCCAACTTGTCCAAAGGCGTCATAGTCTAACGCCATCATCCTCATAGCCGGAAGACACCATGTCATGGCCTGAGGATCTCTCTCAATTTTGCATATCATTATTCAAAGGCGTCATAGTCTAACGCCATCATCCTCATAGCCGGAAGACACCATGTCATGGCCTGAGGATCTCTCTCAATTTTGCATATCATTATTCAAAGGCGTCATAGTTCGGAGGCACCATCTTCATGGCCCGAGAACATCATTTCACGGCCTGCGAATCCTTCATCAAACCACTCATGGCCCAGGACATCATGTTCTAAGGACGTCATCCCTAACCATTCGAAGACAACATTCATAGTCCAACAGGAGCTTGCATCATGTTTAAATTTATGCATAGTATACGCCTGTATTGATTTTATTTGCAGGTAACCTGGTAAGCGACGACTACCCCGCAGGAGCGATCCCGCTCTATTTCTCCCAACCATGTCAAACCTAATCTCTCCCGTAGAACCGTTCATTCATCTAGCCCTAGATATTGCGTCCGTTCTTGTCATGGCTTCATCAGTATACTTTGCCGGTGAATTCAGAATACATACATCCTGATTCTTGTAAAATCAGGGATATGTAGGCAGCTCAGAAGCCAGGGTGCGGCCTAAATCTCTCTCAAACCGTTTCGCTCGGTCAAAATTGGCCATCATATCTTTACCCGACAACTCTTTCATCCTTTCCGGGTAAAGAGCGGCAGCTGTTGATACCCAATTTTTCCCAAAAATATTTTAAATTGCATATGTATCTTCAAAATCATGCATTAATATCAATTGGTATTTTTCCATAATTTTTCTACATTTTATAAATTTGTCCAGTCTTTTATTTTCAATAAATAATTATAAAATTGCATCACAAATGATTTCAAAGGCATTTCTTGATTTAATTTATTATTTATGGTCCTATTAAGACCAAAGTATTTCATAATTAGCCAAAATGACACCTTTTGGCTATAATTGCAATAACTTTGCAATTATGGTCCAATCATACGATTTCATACTATTTTTATCCATAAATTAATTATTTGTATTTTTAAAATACTAAGTAATCATCTTATTATTTCTATGCATGAAATTCATTTTTTATAATTAATAGCTATTTTTATAAATTGTTTTAATTAATTTAAGATGGGTATTTAACAAAGAACCACTTTTATTCCGATTCTAGCCTAATTAAACTAGCCCAAACCTTATTAAATCAACCTCAACAGACCCCAAGCCCAAATACCCTTGAGCCCAATCTGATATGCCCAACACAACACCCCATTTCAATCCTGACCGTTGATCACTCAGATCAACGGTCCAGATATCCCTTACCTTAATTAAACCAAATAACCCCCTCCCAAACTCTCATTTTCTCTCATTTCTCTCATCTTCTCTCTGTCGTCATCCCCTTCTCTCTCAAATCCCCTCTGCCCAAACCCTATCCCCTCGCCATTTTCTAGTTCGCCGGTAATTATGGTGGTCTCACCACCATTCCTAGCCTCTATGGCTCCTCTTCATGGCCTGATTCTTGCATCCCTGAGGTCCCCAAGGGACCAGTTGGTCGTTAATTCACCCCCCGTGTCCTTGCTCGCCATTCTCAGGCCACCATGGCCTTTCTGGGTAAGATCGCTCTATTTCCTTACTAGACCTATGGTTTCTAAGCCGGTCTCTTCTCGTCTCTGGGTCGTTTCTCTCCGAAAACCTAACTCTAGCTCTTAACTCCTTAGGTCTATAACAGATCTGAGTCTATTTGAGTTATATTTAATGTTTTCTTAAAGATTTTTTCGATTTTTCTAAAGCATCTCTTCATCTTCAAACTAGGGTTTCTTAACCCCTTTTCAAAAATGATTATTCTTCTGATTTCAGTGTTATTATGTGATATTCACTATGTTTAAATGATTTATTTATGTTTTTCCTTTATCTGATTTATTATGTTGAAAACCCTAAGTTTCTTGGTTTAATATTTGGGTTCTGAGTTCGTCTTTACTGTTCGTTCTTTCAACTTGTTTGCATGTTTGATTCTCATGAATCTGCTTCGATTAATCTGAGTATTTTATGATTTCTACCCTATTATGTTTATTAGGGTTTCTGATTCCTGCTTCTTCTGCTTATATATTATGTTTGTTCTACTAATTCCTCTAGTCATTACTGTTTTCTAGTTGAATCCCTGATTCTACGTGATTTGTACCACTGTGTCCATTAGGGTTTCTGATTTTTTGCTTCTTCTTGCCTACTATGTGTTTATTCCCATAAAGTTTTGTGTTAACTCTCCCCTTAATTAGCACTGTTCCTATTTGAATTCCTAATTTTCTGTGATTAACACCTTTTACTGATTTCCTGTGATGATGTCTTTATTGATTTCCAACATGTAAACTATTTTCTTGCCTTATTATGTGATTAGCCATATTATTTACTGAATCTTACTGCTATTTCCTTAATTAGACCTTTGTGTATCTATCTCTAATTACCTATTATGTACCTATATTGTTTGAATTCTTTCCTTAATTGTTACCTGCTCTCTACCGTTGGTAAATTACTCCCTTAATTAAGGGGAGACTTGGTTGATTTTACTCTTAACTGATTCTAGAGTTCTACAATTACTGAACAATTGATTCTTTCCTTATTTACCTATCTTTCAACTTCTATATATATACACTCTTCTACTCTCACTAAACAACACGAACACATTAGTTCAAAAACTCACTCTCACACTCAAAGCTTTTCTGCTCTCTTTCTTTCTTTGTTGCTTACTACTGTTCTGAATTAGAAGGTTGGAAGCCAAGGCTAATTATTGTGCTCTCCTATTCTTCACTTTGTTTTTACTATCTCTTTACTGGTATGTTGTGATTTCAATTCAAGTCCCAAAACCAACATGTTTCTTTTACTGCTTCAGTTTATCATGTTTCTGATCTGTTTGTATCTATGGTTTTGTTGTTCAACATGTAATTGACATGTCTACATCATTGTTCATCTAGCATATTATGTTATGTCCCACGCCCACTTAGGATCATTATGCTTATGAATATGTTACCCCTTTTAGTATGTCCCAATGTGACTCTGCTCTATCTTATGTTTACCTGGTTTCTAGTATGAACCTTTCTTTGCAAAGCAATTTGTATCCTAAGTTGTCTGATTCTGTGTTGATTCTGAAATTCATGCTGTGTTGATACCATTAGCTATCCCCTAATCCCCATAAACCCCTACAAGAACTTCTATGCTCCTATATATTATGTGCTCTATGTGTCCCCAACTCCCATCACCTATGTATGAAGGACTATGATTTGAATGTGCTGAATCTGTTTGTGATGTGATTAGTCTACTGTTTGTTAATTGCCCTACTCTTGTCAAAAACTATTTTTTTACTAAACAACTCTCCTATTTTATAAACTATTTCAACTAAGTCTTTTTTCAAACAATGTCTTTCCTATTAAAACCTTTTCAAAACTATGTCAAACACTCTCACTCTACTCTTAGGTCATTAGGTTCTGCCACCTCCAGTGTATGACTGCCTTGGGATTCCTGTGAGATCTCTCTGAACTCTGATGCACTGGGGGCTGGCCCTTCCACACTGCACTTACTCAATTATGGTTATGAAATCTGGGTGTGAGCACTGCTCGGGATCCCTTGAGGTCCTTAGGGAACTCTGACACACCCGGATATGAGAAAGACTATGAAACATTTGGGCACTTTAGGTTCTGGGAATCTGGGCCTGTTTTTCAGGCTCCCTTATAGTGTAACTTCTTATTTTTCCTTATCTACTTATTTAATTTGTTCACATTGGTTTGTAATAATTGTTGTAAACGAATATTGGGGATTGATAGTGAAAAGGGGAGGGTAGCCATGTCTGATGTTGATGGGGTATAAACCATGCCTTAGGTTTACAATTTTTATGTGCGCATTAGAATCCATGTTTAGGACCAATACATGCAAATCTAACATACATTAGATATTATGCTCTTAAGTTTCATGTATACTGTTTCAACATCACATTATTTTATCACTTAGAAATCATGCTTCAGGGCTAAATAATAGCACTAACACGAACTGTTGTTCCTGCACATTTTTGAAGTCATGCTTAACAATGCTGTAATCTTTTTGTGCATCCTGCTCTGCATATCCTGAGATCATGCTATGCATTTAGAAATCCTGCTTTAGGAACTCTGCATATAAAGCATTCTGCATTTTATATGCGCATTAGATACCATGTTTTAGGACCTCACTAAGTCACACATAGCTAAGCTACTGATGCGTGAAAAGGGATATAAAACAGTGTCACATCTAATTGTCTTACTCTTAATAAAACTAGTAACAATCTCTGCATAATCGTATCACCTAGAACGACATGCTTTAGGTAAAGCAACCTCTAACTGTTTTAAATAATTCTGGTAACTATGGTGCATTCCCCCACGCCTAGGCAAGCCTTAGGTAACCAACTTCTACAAAACTGGAAGACTGTTGCTTTTGTGTTTACTGCCTAATGGTTAACAGGTTTTAAAATCAGTAGGCAGACTGGTTAGGGCCCCTGCTTCTGGGTTTATAAAATAAATTTGCATATCTCTTGTATTCTGATCCTCACCTAGACATCATGTTTTAGGATCCTGCTTAATAATATTGCCCTTGTTTGTGTTTGAGACGTGCTGTTTACATGCAATATTTGTGGAGTAACATTGAGCCTCTTAATTGCTTCTTTCTGTTTTATTTGTTCATGTCCTATCTGTTCTTTCCTGTCGCCTAGTGTTTTCTCCTTTCAATCTTAGGGGTCTGTCTAGAACTGCCTATAGGTAAAGGTCCTAAATTTCTCCAGGGCCATTAAGCAGGGACGGGTAACAACAAGCATAAAGATCGTTAAACAACACTCGCTTTAATAACTGCTAAGGGGTGGGAAAGGGTAGATATGGATATGGTATCCGGTGCGCTAATGCAACGTGTAGCCCCTCTTCTGAGGAGTGATTACCAGGCATTGTACTGATGTGATCCTATAGGATAAACAACCTAGGACCCCCCTATCCCTTGAATATGTGTGTTTAGATCATAACTCTTCAAAACTTTATATGTGTGCCTAGACCTTAAACCTTTTAAAACTTTAGCATATATGTGTGCTTAGATTGCGAATCTTTTCAAAATCTTTTACTTGTTTAAACTTTAATTGCTATTTGCTACTTGTCTAAATTTACAAAGCTTGTTTGGCCGGAAACCACAGTTGTGGACTTCGAGGGGTGCCTAACACCTTTCTCTTGAAGTAATTTCAAGCCCTTACCCTATCTATGGTTATCCAATATGTGTTTGTAAATGACCCTTAGTAGGTGCCCTAACGCACCTTAAAAGTGTTAGGTGACGACTCTTCAATTCCTTATCCCTTTCCCAAAAGGAAACGAGTTGTCCCAATAATATCGAATACCCTGACCGATCCGAAAGGGGAGTAAAGAGGGGGGCGCGACAGGCATCATCCTCAGTTGATGTGACTATCTCAACAAATTGAACATTTTGTTGAGCTGATGAAGGTCGTCGTCTTCTATGTAGAGAATGCCCCTCATCACTGTCTCCTCCATCATCGTCGGTTACCACGGTTTCTGGGACCTGCTCGAGCGCGACGCTCATCTCCATGACATCCGGGGATGGCTTAGGCGCTACATTCTTTGCCTTTTATTATTGCCCAGGTCGGGGAGGAACGTCTCCGTTTTGGTTGATTGTTCTCTAGTCGGGGACTCCGAGAAGAACTTACACCATAAGTAGGCCCAGATACACCTGTTCGGGTAAAAGCCTCCTGCAGTAGCCTCGCCGCGTTAGTAGGATAAGCCAAAACGTCCTCCTCGGGGACAACAACAAAAACCTGGGTAGACCTGAATTAAACAAGAGAGGGAGGTTAATCAACTTTCTTATACAAAAGGAAAAAAACAAGATGAGTTAACTACCATGATTTTTGGTCGTCCACCCATATTTAAGGGCCAATTCTTTCCATATATGGGTCTCGGGCATAGTAACATCCAAAATCATTTGGATCCTCTGGTCCAAAACTTTTGGGGGAATAAATGTTCATTAATCAAGCTAGGGTTAGCTCCTCTCCATCTCCTGCCACAGACGCCGAAGACAAGCGTTTTTCCTCCACACAGAAGGACTTACTTGTGCCAGCCATACTTGGTAGCGGATGCAGAACTTCACAATAACGGAGTCAAGCTCCCCACTCAAAGAGAACGGCCCCAAAGTGAAGGGATACGTATAAAAATAAGTGAAACCCTTCTTGGGTAAGGTTATCCTCTACGCCTGATCAGGAGTGATAATGTCTAAATCTTGACAATGGAAGTCTTCCTTCACCGCAGGAATACTAGAAGAACGGATGGAAGAAGGGTACACGCCAACGACCCACGTATTAGGGTTAGCGGAAGTATACTTCTCTTCGAAGTCTTTAGTTGTGACAAGACTTCTTCGGGTGATGGTAACACGTGGAGCTGAAGATAGACGAAAGTCGGACCCAAGGGCAATGATCTCGCTTGTTATTAGAGAGAATGATATTCATAAAGGCGAATAAATGCCTACCGCCTGATAGCATTTAATGAAGAATATTCTATAGTATTAAGTGCACAGTCCGTTATAGAGAATAAAGCATTTTTTGCCTACTGTTACACATTCTTCAATGGCTCTCATAATTGTCATTTAAAAGGGGCTTGATCCTAGGACCTAGTTCCCTAGGTCCAATTATAATAGTGAGCTCTACCATCATTCTAAGGGACGCGAATTTTTTGACAAGCATACACTATATTCTATCAAAAGCTCAATAACTTTTTACTTTCTTGCTTACCTAAATTATTTTTCCTGCTTCCGGAAGCTCTGCCTCCGGGACTAAAAGATCGATTGCTGGTTTGACCTTTATCTTCTCTCCATAATTCTCCAATTAAAATATTTTCCATCTATTTGCCAAAATACCCCTCTTCAGAACCAGAAATAAAATCGGAAAGATGACAATTGATTTGACCGGAAAATTTTTCCGACTTGACAAATTAACCAGTGGGTTTGATTTGTGTCTCACATACGTTCTCTCTTCCAATAGAAAAGTAGAAGGAATAAAGTGATAAAAACTAACCCGCGCATACCCAGATCGAAGGGAGGAGGAGCACAAACCCTCCTTGTTAAGAAAATCTTCATCTACTTGGAAAGCCTTGGTGTGAACTTCACTTGCTTTGGTAGAATTTGCTCTGCATTTTCTATGCTTATCAAACCTGGATTCTGGCTGCTCAATGCAAGAAGTGCAACAGTATTTCCATATCCCACATTTCTCTGGAAGTCCCACTGGAAAAACAAACACATCCCCCATATGTATAACTCTTGAGATTAATCGATTCTCGGAGTTGGAGGTGACAAATCCAACATGTAGTGAACCTTCAAGGATGAATGTGTGGAGGGTTAACTCCGCCAGGTATATAGTCGATTCGAGCCATTGAGATGCCAAGAGTATTCAGTCCAGGAATTTGAGCTACGTTGACAGACGTGACCCTAGTACCAGATTGAGAATCTATATTCACCAAAGCACCTTTATATAAGTTACACGCAAAGTTCTTGAGTAAAAAGCATGCATCTTTTTTATAAAGAGTTTAACTTTTGTGCGCTGTTAACCGGCTAAAATACGCTGTCAATATATATAAGTAATAAAATCACTTCGTAAACCTTCAAAATGTAGAGTTATATATGTTGAAACTACAGTTTGTACCTGCGCTACTAGTATCAGCGCCGCAAAAGTCTTGCAAATGGCTAATCTCTAATGCCAAGCCAGAATAGAATAAGGTGAGAATCATGTTTGGGCCATATATATAAGTAATAAAATCACTTTTATACTCATTAATATTATCCTAAAACTAGTCTGAAACAAAAGTTTGGGGCATTCACCTACCAATAAAATTTTAACTTTCAACAAATGAAGTACTCCATTAAACTGAATATATAAAAGAATACAACATATAGATTACTATAAATAAATTTTCATGAATCACACAGTAGGCAAACAAATATAAATTCACTCCTTTAACATAGCACACAAATTTAATTAGAAAGATTCCAAGCTTCCATAGGTCTGTTCATAAATAAACTTGCTGTTTAACATTTTGATTGGATCTGAGCAACAACGGCGTTATCAACTTGAAAAGCCTTGGCGAGAACATCAGTTGCAATAGCTGGATCCGAACCAAAGACTGCATTAGCAATGGTTATAACACCAGGATTCTGGCTACTCAATGCTGCAATTGCAACAGCATTTCCATTTCCAACGTTGCGTTGGTAGTGAACAAGTCCAATAGGAAATACAAACACATCCCCTTTTTTAAGTACCTTAGTAATAAGGCGATTTTCGGGGTTTGAGGTTACAAAACCAACTTGAAGAGTACCCTCAAGGACAGTGAGTATCTCAGTAGCTCTAGGGTGTGTGTGAGGAGCGTTGATTCCCCATGGTGCATAGTCGACGCGAACCAATGAAATACCAAGAGTGTTCAGTCCTGGTACTTGAGCTACATTGACAGGAGTCACTTTAGAGCCAACAGCATTTGTTGTGTTCCCAGCCAAATGCAGCCCGCTGAAGTAAAAATCATTAGCTTCTACAAGTGAAGAATTCTTGCAAACCATGCCATTTATCTTCACTGCAATTACAGAAGTATGATTAGCAAAAAGTTTATGTTTTGCGTTTGCGTACTAACGACAAAGTAAATAATTTTTGTACTATCACTTTACCAAGTTAAATCTACAACAACAGGTAACTTGAAAAATAGAGTAATAACCTGCATTATACTGTCAATCTTATAAAAACATGCTTCCTGCTCGTCATTCATTAATGTATACTACTAAACATATTACAAAATCTTGAATACCTGAGCTAGCAGAATCTGCGACGCAGAAATCTTGCAATGGACTAGGCTCGAAAGCAGTGACAAGGCAGCAGAAACTCAGAGTTAACAAGCTAAGAAAAGAGAATAATTTGGCCATTTCAAACTCAAAAACTTAAGAATAAAACGAACAAGCTTGAATTTGGAGTTGAACAAGTCTAAAATTAAGTGTGTTTGATGGGATGAATCAGCTGTGCTTCCAATGTCACCTTCTTATATAGGGACTTGATACATATGAATAATCCATGATTTGGTGAGCAGGCTGTAGCCATTAATCTTTTTTGAACAACTAATTAAATGCCGTCCTAGCACATTAATTCTTGTTTTACTTTTCTATAATCTGGTTCTTGAAGTTTTGTAGTGGTATCAATATTAGCAAAAAAGTGGACATGGAGAAGATGTTTTAATTTGATTACTGGATACAGATCATGGTTGTTGAATATGTTAACCTTTAATATTATTGCCGACGGCAACTGGCCAAATGGTAAAGAATTTGATTGTTAATGAGTTTTATTCTGTCTGCTCAAAACATAGGGATATAAATAAATTAAGGATTTTTATATATTTCATTTGACCATGCGATTAGAATTGTATGGGGTAATTGGTTAGCACAGTCGGACAAATGACAAGATGACATGTGGAACTAAAGAAAGATAAAATGTGAGTCGGCAAATAGCTGACATCGGATGCAAGCATGTGACCGCTGCTGAGCGAGTCCCGAAAGCATCAAATGCGAGAACAAAGATTTGAAAGTAAGACATCGGTTGGAAAAGACAACATTTAATGGCCAGTCATTACAAAGAATCTTTGTATTTATGATCAACCGTTATGCAGCCATCAATTGGGGTTTTATTCTCATTCAATGGGAGCTTGATTTTGGGATCTTGTCTCCTTATATAAAGCTATAAATAGGAGTATTAGCATCCATTATAGGACACGAAATATTTTGTACTAAAAAGCTATAATTTGCTCTCATTCTATAGAATTGCTCTCTTTATTTTATTCTTAACTTTGCTCTTGCTACTGCTATTGGAGAAGCTAAACACTTAGTCGGGCTTGTATTTCTTTTAAAGTTATCTTATAATCTCATTTTAGTTCCTATCTATTTCATATTTTGGATCAAACTAATTCGTGTGTCTATAAACCACGTTACAAATTCAACTATACAGCTTTACGGGTAAACAGTTTGGCACCCACCATAAGGCATAGACAATTGTGTAATTGCTTTGATCCATTCATCTGTTACTAACAAATGTTGATTCCTTTTTTAGCAAAAGAAAAATCAGATATAGCAACTTACGATGTCAATAATTCCTATAATGTTGGAGCCTACACTGAACGTGATGATGTGTTCCAACGAGATGATTCAACTAGCGAAACCCGCAATAAAGGAGATGAAACAACTCCAGTCCGCGAAGGTAAAAATCCTCGGCATGTGGGGAGTCCAACTCCTGATGATGTGGATGACGGATACGTTATTGAAAAGGTTAAAATCTTGATAGATCAACAAAGGGAAATTATGGATCACCTCTCACTATAAGACCAGGTAATGACAAAATTGAAGCAGGCACACCGGTTGCTTCCAATAAGTCTGAGGAAGGATCTCGAATTCCTCCCAGCACCCCTGCAAATCAAACAAGAACCGGTTACGACGCTCTAAGGGATAAGTTCAATTTTAACGAGGCAGGAGGTACCGGTAGTGGATCTGGGAAAGACACCAACACAAATGACCCAATCAAAATCGAACTTATGAGATTCATGAGGGAAATAAATGAGCGTATGGACCAAAATGCTAAGGAATTCCATGTCGGATGGATCATATCCCCGGAGCGCCACCAGTGTTAAAGGGACCGAATTCCAAAAAGTATACACAACTTTTGTTCAAGCTAAGTGCGACCCACAATTGATTCAAAAAAGGTTTAAGATGCTAGATATTCTGAAGTATGATGGAACTTCAGATCCACAGGAACATATCAGGACCTACACTACGGCTGTAAAGGAAATGATTTGGCCCAACACGAGATCGAATTAGTCTTGTTGAAGAAATTTGGCGTAACCCTGATGAAGGGTGCTTTAACTTGGTATTCTCTTTTACCTAAGCACTTCATTGATTCTTTTGAAATGCTTGCAGATTCTTTTACTACAGCTCATGTTGTAACAAGAAAGGTCCAAGCAAGAAAGGCAGATTTATTCACAATAGCACAAGGAGAATCCGAACTATTGCGAGAGTTCGTAATCCGACTTCAGAAGGAAAGGGTGTTTATTCCGGTAGTACCAGATGAGTTGGCAGCAGAAGAATTTATAAGGGGTCTCAACATGTTGAGCTCTGATGTCTTCAGTAAGCTGAAGGAAAGCTTGTTAGAATTTCAGACAACAACATGGGAAAATGTCCACAATTTCTACGAGTCAAAGATTAGAATAGAAGATGATCAACTAGGTTTCTCGGTGTCTTCCAAAAGGGCGCAATCGAGATCAGAATCAGGAAAAAATTAAAGCTGATGTTAATCCAGATCGGAGATCTTCCAGAGGTTTTTTTCATCCTTACAAAAGGCCTGATGAGCGAGGAAATAAATGTGTTCAGTCATCAGATAGGTTTTCGTAGCAGAACTTTGCAAGAAAAAGAAGCATATGGTCCCGAGAATCAACGTATCCCTGATTATCGTACTACAACTTTAACATCAGCTTGGTAGAAATGACGTCAGTTATGAGGAACATAAATAAGCTAGGTTCCCCGAACCAATTCATTCAGATCCTAACCAAAGGGATCCCAATCAATGGTGTGATTTTCATGGAACACGCGGTCACTGATATGACCCAAGATGGCCAACATGCGCTTTAGATGTCAATTGATGGCTACATTGGCAATTGGAGGCTATGTGTCTAATTTGCCATCAATTGAAGATTACAGGTAATTGGAGGTTATATGTCACGACCCGAAATACATTAAAGGTCGTGATGGCACCTAACACCGCCGTCAGGAAAGCCAATAGTAAATGATTAACTTAATTACTCCTTTTAGTATTTTTGAAGTCATAATTTTCATCAATTAAATAGAAAGAAGTATAATTTACAGGGTAAATGATAATGTATCTATCCTACCAAGGTGAACAGACCGATCCCATTAGAATAAAAATCTTTAACAGGTCATTGACCCCACTCACGAATAGGCCTGTGAGTTATAAGCTTTTAAGGAAAACCTTTCAATGGAAACACATAGCGCGGAAGAAATTCATATAAGGAGTACAATCATTCCATAGCTAGTCATGAAGCCCGTCAAATCTCTACAAAAGCAAGTCTATCACTCTATGCAAGTCCGGTCTCAAGTCGTAATACGAAATAAAGAAATTTAAACGAGCAACAATAACCCCTATAGTACAATTATAGCATAGTGTGAACCTAAGTCTACCCGGATAATAGCATGAATGTAACTGTGTATGGACTCCCGTCACCTCGTGCGTACGTAGCCCCCGCAACAAGTAACACAAATCAATTACATCACCTAGGGGTAGTTTCCCCCTCACAGTGTTGGACAGGAGACTTACCTCGCTACGAAATTTCATAACCGACTCCAAAGCCTCTCTAACACCTCAAACCGAAGCCCGTCGATCCAAAACTAGTCAAATAAGATGCAACCCAATCAAAACATACTCTAACACTCATAGTCAATCAATTTATAACAATTTTCAACTCCGCTCAAAAAATCGATAAAGTTACCCTCGGGCCCACATGTCCGTATTCCGAAAGTTTTTGAAGATAAACGTTACCCATAATATTGCAAACTTAAATATATAATTTATTCCAAATTCCATGCCCAAATTCGTGGTCAAAATCCAAAAATACCAATTTCTTGGTTTTTCTTCCAAATCCCAAATTTCTACTAATTTCCATGTTTAAATCTATATATGAACCACGTATTTAACTTTTAATAGGTGAAAATCACTTACCTTGCATTAGATGATGAAAATACCCCCTTGAAGAGCTCCAAAAATCTCCCAAGCCGTGTGGAAAATGGGTGAAATGAACCCAAACCCCGCTTTTAAACAAGTCTGCTCAGCTACTTCTTTTTCGCATTCGCGTCACCTAGGCTGCATTTGCGAAGCCTTGTTACCTTCACCCTTCGTGTCCGCGGTCCACGAGCTGCGTTCGCGAAGGCCAAACTGCTCCAGGCCCCGCTCCCTCTTTCTTCTCCGCGTTCGCGACTACCCTATCACGTTAGCGTAGGCTGTTCCAGACCCTCTTCCGCGTTCCCGACCCTTGTGTCGCGTTCGCAATGAACAAAAATCAGAAGCTCCAATTCCTTCTTCACGAACGGGGGACTCCTTTCGCGTTCGCGAAGGACAAAATCAGTACCAACAACAACAGCAACCAAAACAGCCAAAATTGGTCCGAAACAACCCCGAAATACACCCGAGACCCTCGGGACTCCGTGCGATCACACCAACCAGTCCCAATACGTAACACAAACCTGCTTGAGGTCTCAAATTACACCAAACAACATCGAAACCATGAATCGCACCCCAATTCAAGCTTAATGAACTTTAGAACTTCAAACTTTTACATTCGATGTCGAAACATATCAAATCACGTCTGATTGACCTCAATTTTGCACACAAGTCACATTTGACATTACAGACCTACTCTAACTTCCGAAATCGGAATCCGACCCCGATATCAAAATGTCCACTCCCGGCCAAACTTCCAAAAACCTCCAACTTCCAACTTTCGCCAAATGACCCTAAAATGACCCTCGGATATCCAAATCCATATCCAAACGTGCTCCTACTACCAGAATCACCATACAGAGCTATTCCCAGGCTCGGAATTCCAAACGGACATCCATAATATTAAAATACACTTCAACCCAAATATATAAAATTTCTTCCAAAATGCCAACTTTCCACAATAAGCGTCGTAACGCTCTCGGGTCATCCAAAACTCGATCCGGACATACGACCAAGTCCAAAATCATCATATGAACCTATTGGAACCTTCAAATCCCAATTCTGAGGTCGTTTACTTTCCAAATCAACTCTGAGCTTCCCGAAATTAAATTTCGACCACACGTGCAAGTCATAATACCTGAAGTGAAGCTTCTCAAGGCCTCAAACCGCTGAACGATGCGCTAGAGCTAAGAAATTTAAATTCTCTCCCACTTAAACATATGCTCGTCCTCGAGCGTGCTAGGAACTGCGCCAGAGTTGTCCAAAATCACTACTTAACATCTCGTGCAACTACCCGTGCCACCACAACCCAGTTGAGCATATTAGCTCGAGCCAAACTGAGGATCCTTTCTGCTACCTTAGCTAACAAGCTTTAGAACCAAATCCCAGCATCCAGAATTCTCCACGATACTAGATTCTAACACACGAACACTGTATCAATTGCCAGACATCGAACCAATGTGACCATGCTCCTTCGTCGAAATCACACCATGTACCACATAGCGCATTCGCCCAAGGAAATCTCCCCCAAGCACAACAACTGAAATTTCCACTGACTCGAAGCCCGTATTATACCTCATCACAAATATAAGCCTTGTTTCAACTCTCGCAATACTTCCACGACGAAATAGATGTTTAGAAACTCATAACCACCTACCGAATCAAAAATCATGGAGTCTCTCCTCCTGTTAAGGATCATTAACTCATTCTGAACTGAATAACGATATTTGCTCTTTAATATACCTTATATAAATGTGATTGTACTTATTTCAGGTCCAAAAATCTCGTGTCACCCATTATAAGTTGCTCGGCAATAAGCCACCTCAAACATTGACCAAGATCTCATGTGATGCCACAATGCGCCAACAAGCTACAAACTCGAATGTGATAGATAAGGAAAATGAACTCTGGAAAGAACTACTCAACCCATGTAACTAATTAAACAACCGAAAAGATGTCATGAACCTTCCTCAGAAAACGAGGAACAAAACACACAAGAATAGATATAGGGAAATGTACTCCACATCACACTGTTGCAGCATGCAACTCGATCCACTCATGATACCGTTGCGGCGTGCAACCTGATCCACATATGATACCATTGCAGTGTGCAACCCGATCCAACTATGATACGCGTGGCGGCGTGCCACCCAATCCAAACAACATACCCGTGGCGGCGTGCCACCCGATCCAACATAGTAATCAATAAGGAAATACCTACCGAGCCAGAATGCTCATTCTTATGAAATACGCGAATGTCGACCACAAGCACGCCAAGTGAATATTACAAATTCTGGGGAGACGGATAGCGTCATACGCTATGAAACTTAAGAACAACTAAGGTACGATATATGATCTGCATCTCGAGAGCCATCCTGCTCATGTAACACCACCTCTATGCGGGACCTCAACACATGTGCGAATAATCAAGGCGTCTCGTAACCCACATGGCACAATAGATTATTACATGAAATAGTTGACGACGAAAATAACACTCAATGCCCGAATACTTTCCCATAAGAAATGATAGGCTGAATGAACACACCTGGTCTGGTGTAGAGCACACATCCACATTTAGACCCATCAACGGACCTCAAGACGATTTTGATCATACCGTACTGGGCTATTAATCTTTCAAGGATCCATACTACCACTTTTCCATGACACACAGGAACAACCGTCAAATCTGGAACAAACTCACACGGTCCACAACCCAAGGAATAGAATGCCTCTCAGGCATAAACTCTCTCACATTAGCGATAGTACTAAAATCCCTATACTTGGTTTCAATCCTTAATCAATCAAGTGACTACATGCCACACTTATAAAACCTTCCCATGGGATGCGCCCTCATGACCTCCCGCACCAGGTAGAAAAGTCTGCACATACATATCACCGACCATACAATGCTGCAAAGCGAATCGAGAATGCACAAATCAGTACACAAAGCCTCTTACACAGGACACCATTCTCAGCTGATGCTAAAAATAATACCAGCTTACTCTAAACATATGAATTCTTTCCTACTCATCTGAGCTCGTGACATTCTTGTCAACACCGAACCACAACCTTGATCCTCAACTTTCAATTCGCATGCCGCTCACTACACCTAACATGCCAATACGTGAGAGTACAAGAATTCCATCATAACTCCTGAACCACTGATAACACTTCATCATATGGAATCCTTTCACTTAACTCATTTCAGGAGAACCGCTGCAACACGCGACTGAATTCCCATAACCGCAGAAAATACACTCCTCAAGTAGTGGTCTAAACCACCATAACTCTTCCGGGATCCATCTACACATAACGGGTCATTTGAATCAAATACCTCCCAAATCAACCAAGTGGTGGTGGGATCAAGCCAAAGTGTACAACCACAAACTACATGTATAACTTCACGCTGAAGAAACTGATCACTGCCACAATCATGTCGATTCAACCATTACTAACCGACCCAGCTTCTTCCAATTTACTCTGAAATTGCCTTAGAAATAATAATAGCTCCATCTAAAATACGAAGAACTCAATCCGCACTCATCCTAAGTGACCCCATTTCACGAGACCACGTTGTCTCAAAACCCACGAACCATCGCATGCCCTCCTTGTGAGCACATTCACATCTTCAACTAGTACACCCATTATGATAATTCCTCTATGAATCCGAAGTTATTTTCTCCCATTCCTCCAATTCTACATTGCATATCGATGATAACATAGAACACTCCAAGCCCCTTTCATAATCCACTTCAAAAGCTCGATACTTAACTATGCCACGAACTCGTAATCCTTAGGCACCACACTTTAATTTTTTAACCCACTAGGATCGTTGTTGAGGGTCACCCACTCTAACTTGTTCCCGAATATAATCAAACTCCAAGGCCCTGCTAGCACATGAACACCCTCTCAAAGAAGAAACCGGCTGAATTCCTTTCCTTGCACATAACCCCCACAAGAAGCATATACTCTAAGTCTTCCCAAAAGCTGAACATGAATAGGTAAGGACAAATATAGCACATCATACTAAATTCCTTTGCTCGAATTACCACTGATGTTTTCTTTCCTTAGTCATGATACCCCACCAATACAACTATAACCAAAAACCGCACAAGCAGACAACCGCGCAATCCAATCGTAGACAGTGGGACTCCTCCCACTTAGCTTGAAGTTGCAATTACGTAACCCTAGGACCCACCAAGATTCCTTCGACCCTATTGACATCAACTAAAAGTCCAACAATACATTCCAAACTCGAAGTCATGTTGCATCCAAATAAAATCCGTAGACCTAGTCATTGTCCACCATGAATTCCCAAATTGATGTAAACTTTCCTCAAGGCGTGTGGCTATCCTACCACGGAACTCATGTGCTAATCCGCCACTCTCCCACTTTGGTTAAACCCTCTCCTTTAAGAAACTTCTCGGCTTCCGTTTTTCATACTTGACCTTCTAGCAATTCAACTACCACAAGACACCTCCTACCTGTCCTTCCTCATCCTTCGCTGCCCAATTATTGCCTCAAATTCGAATCCATCTCTGTAGCACTTGAACTAATAAATCGCCACCAACTCTAAGCCTCCTAGAAGATAGTCCTTCTTGAGCCATCAACATTAGAAATACCATTTCGATTCCAAAATCACTACACTCTGTTATCGCTGACAACCGCTTCTCATGCACCATTTCACAATACCTTCCCCAAAGCAAAATTGAAGAAGACCATAACACCGACAAACCTTAAACGCGTTCAACAAGGATGATGACACCACATCACAATTGAGAATTTTACCACGCTCGAAAATATCAAGTCTCGTTACTCCATCAACCCAAACCCGAACATTCATAGTACGATTGCCTTTCCTTTGCTGGAATTAAACGTTGAACTCTACATCATGCACTGAGAAATCCTCCTTTCAAGTCATTCACTGCGTCGTCACATAAACGAACACCCCACCATTACATCTATACGATGAGATAATAACTCATTAACATCATAGCAACCTGTGCATAGCCTCAGAACCATCTGAAATATAGCTACTAAGCTGAAACGACAGAACATCCTTCTGCAAGAAGACGATAATAACTCACTCGAATGTGGGGGAGAAACATCCTGGTCCATGTCTGTAGCACCACTGAAACTCTTCGCCCCTCAATTGACACGGGTGCTCAACACTGTACAAGAATGAATAGGAAGGAAATAAATTCATAAGCCTCAAAGGAATCAAATCGTACGATAAGGAATCAAGAAGGGAAGTGCTCCTAACAGCCATGTAGCCTCTCAAAGATAAGTCAAATGTCTCTGTACCGATCCGCAAGACTCCACTAGACTTGCTCATGATTCGTGAGACCCAAGTGAACCCAATGTTCTGATACCAAGATGTCACGACCCGCAATCCAGTAAAGGTCGTGATGGTGCCTAACACCGCCATCAGGCAAGTCAACAGTGAATGATTAACTTAATTACTCATTTTAGTGTTTTTGAAATCATAATTTTCATCAATTAAATAGTATGAAGTAGAATTTATAGGGTAAATGATAATATTTTCACAACTACAATAAGGAACAACACATAAGTACCCCCAAAACCCGGTGTCACAAGTGCAGAGCATCAACTAAGAAATATAATAAAATACAACCTCTATCTAGAACATAAACAGGAGAATAGGAGACTCTACAGGCTACGGATCGTAACATGAAATGTAGCTCACACAGTAAGTCCCGGCAACATCTTTGCCTCTGAGCCTAGAAGACTACCAGACATATATGTACCTGCACAAAAATGTGCAGCAAGTGTAGTATGAGTATCTAAATCAACGCGTACCTAGTAAGTATCTAGCCTATCCCAGAGAAGTAGAGACAAGGGGTCGATATCGACACTTATTAGTGGTCCAATAAGATAGTTATAGTAAGAAATAAGCAAATATGGGGCAGTGTAATAAACAAAATAAACAAGTATAATTACGTGGTGCAATCCTTCTCTCAACAATAGACTCAAACTCTCGATTAGCAGTTACCTCCTCCACCAGAGTATATACATATATAAAGGACCTCACTAGATAGGTCGTCATAATTCAAATCAGGAAAACTCCCAGGTACACTAGCTTTTTGATAAATTATACGCACGTTTCCATAGAAGTATTTTAGAGAAATGCCGAGGCGTACGGCTCGATCCCATCACGATCTGGTATAACCATAGATACATCTATTATATATATTGTTGAGGCAAACGGCCCGTTCCCATGAGAGTGTGGTATACAATCCTGCCGAGACGAACGGCCAGATCCCATAAGATGTGCGAACTGCTGAGGGTCGAATGACACGAACCATAGATGTATCTATCCTGCCCAGACGAACGACCCGATCCCATTAGAATAAGAGCTTTAACGGGTCATTGACCCCACTCACGAATAGACGTGTGAGTGATAAATTTTTAAGGAAAACCTTTCAATGGAAACACATAGTGCGAGAGAAATTCGTATAAGGAGTACAATTATTCCACGGCTAGTCATTAAGCCCGTCAAATATCTACAAAAGAAAGTCTATCACTCTACGCAAGTCCGGTCTCAAGTCATAATATGAAATAAAGAAATTAAACGAGAAACAATAACCCATATAGTACAATTATAGCATGGTGTGAGCCTAAGTCTACCCGGACAATAGCATGAATGTAACTACATACGGACTCTCGTCACCTCATGCGTACGTAGCCCCCCAAACAAGTCACACGTATCAATTACAACACCTAGGGGGTAGTTTCCCCCTCACAGAGTTATACAGGATAATTACCTCACTCCGAAGTTCCATAACCGACTCCAAAGCCTCTCTAACACCTCGAACTGATGCCCGTCGATCCAAAACTAGTCAAATAAGATGCAACCCAATCAAAACATACTCTAATATTCATAGTCAATCAATTTTATAACAATTTCCAACTCCGATCAAAACATTGATAAAGTTACCCTCAGGCTCACTGCCTGGATTCTGCAATTTTTTGAAGATAAACATTACCCATAATATTGCAAACTCAAATATAATTTATTCCAAATTCCATGCCCAAATACGTGGCCGAAATCCAAAAATTCAAATTTTTAGGTTTTTCGTTAAAATCCCAAATTTCTACTCATTTCCATGTTTAAATCCATATATGAACCATGTATTTAACTTATAATAGGTGGAAATCACTTACCTTGCATTAGATGATGAAAATACCCCCTTGAAGAGCTCCAAAAATCGCCCAAGCTGTGTGGAAAATAGGTGAAATGAACCCAAACCCCGCTTTAAAACAAGTCTTCCCAACTACTTCTTTTCCGCGTTCGCGTTCGCGTCACCTGAGCCGCGTTCGTGAAGACTTATGACCTCCACCCTATGTGTTCGCGGTCCACGAGCCGCGTTCGCGAAGGCTAAAATGCTCCAAGCCCCGCTCCCTCTTTCTTCTACGCATTCGCGACTGCCCTATCGCATTAGCGTAGGCGGTTCCAGACCCTCTTCCGCGTCCGCGACCCTTGTGTCGCATTCGCGATCAACAAAAATCAGCAGCTCCAATTCTTTCTTCGAGAAAGCGGGACTCCCTTCGCATTCGCGAAGGACAAAACCAGTACGAGCAACAACATCAATTAAAACAGCCAAAATTGGTCTGAAACCACCCCAGAAACACACCTGAGACCCTCAGGACCTCGTCCGATCACACCAACCAATACTAGTACGTAACAAAAACCCATTCGAGGCCGCAAATTATACCAAACAACATCGAAACCATGAATTGCACCCCAATTCAAGCTTAATGAACTTTAGAACTTCAAACTTTTACATTTGATGCTGAAAACTATAAAATCGCGTCCGATTGACCTCAAATTTTGCACACAAGTCACATTTGACATTGCAGACCTACTTCAACTTCCGGAATCGGAATCCGAACCCGATATCAAAAAGTCCACTCCTGACCAAACTTCTAAAAACCTCCGACTTCCAACTTTCGCCAAATGATCCCGAAATAACCTTCGGACCTCCAAATCCACATCCGGATGTGATTCTAAGACCAGAATCACCATAAGGAGCTATTCACAGGCTTGGAATTCCAAACAGACATCCATAACATTAAAATACTCTTCAACCCATATATATAAAATTTCTTCCAAAATGCAAACTTTCCACAATAAGCGCCGTAATGCTCCCGAGTCATCCAAAATCTGATCCGGACATACGGCCAAATCTAAAATCATCATAAAAACCTATTGGAACCTTCGAATTCCGATTACAAGGCCGTTTACTCAAAAGTCCAACATTAGTCAATTCTTCCAATTTAAAGCTTCCGAAATTTGAGATTTCTTTCCGAATCAACTCTTAGCTTCCCGAAATTAAATTTTGACCACACATCCAAGCCATAATATTTGAAGTGAAGCTTCTCGAGGCCTCAAACCGCTGAACGACGCGCTAGATCTCAAAATAACCGGTCGGGTCATTACACTATACTTGTAATAAGTTACTAACTAGTTCCTTAGAATTATCTTAAGGGTATTTGGGTAATTTGTAGTCAAATACCCACTCTAGTACAAAGTATTGTTGCATTATATTTAAGTACAAGTCAACATACTATAAATTCGACTTTGAGCTACTAAAACAAATGCATAACCCATACATTGAAGTTATAATCTAGCATGAGATTACTCTTTTGTGGCATAACTTTTTCCCCCTATTAAATTGGCTAAATATAAGCATTAAATATTTCCGCAGTTTATATTTTTTAAAATTATAGCCAATAACTCAATTACATAGTTTAATAATATTTGCGTAATTTAAAAATTTTATACTCATTAATATAAAGACGCGTATCCTAAAACTAGTCTAAAACAAAAGTTTGGGGCATTCACCTACCAATAAAATTTTAACTTTCAACAAATGAAGTACTCCATTAAACTGAATATATAAAAGAATACAACATATAGATTACTCTGGATAAATAAATTTTCATGAATCACACAGTAGGCAAACAAATATAAATTCACTCCTTTAACATAGCACACAAATTTAATAAAAAAGATTCCAAGCTTCCATAGGTCTGTTCATAAATAAACTTGCTGTTTAAAATTTTGATTGGATCTGAGTAACAACGGCGTTATCAACTTGAAAAGCCTTGGCGAGAACATCAGTTGCAATAGCTGGATCCGAACCAAAGACTGCATTAGCAATGGTTATAACACCAGGATTCTGGCTACTCAATGCTGCAATTGCAACAGCATTTCCATTTCCAACGTTGCGTTGGTAGTGAACAAGTCCAATAGGAAATACAAACACATCCCCTTTTTTAAGTACCTTAGTAATAAGGCGATTTTCGGGGTTTGAGGTTACAAAACCAACTTGAAGAGTACCCTCAAGGACAGTGAGCATCTCAGTAGCTCTAGGGTGAGTGTGAGGAGCGTTGATTCCCCATGGTGCATAGTCGACGCGAACCAATGAAATACCAAGAGTGTTCAGTCCTCGTACTTGAGCTACATTGACAGGAGTCACTTTAGAGCCAACAGCATTTGTTGTGTTCCCAGCCAAATGCAGCCCGCTGAAGTAAAAATCATTAGCTTGAACTGACTTGGAATCTTTGCAAGCTAAGCCGTTTACCCTGGCTGAAACAATGGAACAAATACAGTGAGAAAATTCATAAAACCATTCCTACATGCTTATCGCGCTATTCACTGATTTGAAATATATACCTAGGCTAGCAGGATCCGCCATGGCTCAAAAGCTAACACATCAACACAGCAAAAACTTACTACTGCTAGCAGGAGAAACTGCTTAGCCATTTCAAAACTGCCAAAGGAAGGAAGGAAGGAAGGAAGGAATTAAATAGAAGAGAAGAAAGATGTTTAATTGTGGGATGATATGATTGATAAGTTAGCCTGCTTATATATATAGAAGAGAGGAAAGACATCATGCATGTAAATGTAGTTTGTGAAGGGCCGTCCAAGCACATGTGATGATAGAATTCTTGCAGAAACAATACATGAATAAGAGGTTAGCCGGCTAAGACAAAAGGAAATGGTCCAAACTGTAGTGATTCTTGACTAATTCAACTGAGATATGATGGACTGCTTGTTTTATAACTTTATCCCAATCCTTCAAATTGGAATAAATAAAGTTCCTTTTCATTGGTTATCTGCAGAGATCAATGAGAACGCACGAATCATGATATATCCTTCCAAAAAATATGCTTAAGTTACAAAGTTACATGATCCTATTTTTATGATTTTGATTTAGTGCATGTCTTTTGATTTACTAGAAACTACCTATGATATCACAAAAAAGTTCTTTATAATATGTTGTCAAAGTTATTGAAATAGCTGCCTCAGGAAGTTGTTACATGTATACACGCTTTTGAGCAAAATAACCCCCCTGTTGAAAAATAGGTTCAACTCATATCATATCGAACATAGAAATGTTTTTCTCGTCAAAACCCTTCTCAGCCTTCGAAGGATTTGAAAGAAGCAATTTTTCAAAAACATCAATAACTTATAGAGCAAAATTCATTTTTTAGCAAATCTAACCTAGACCTACAGAAGTTTATCAAGGGAAAACCGAAAATGGAAGAACATAGGAGTATCAGAAGTATCACTAGAAAGCATACATATTCCATCAAGCTACAAAAGAAGCAAATAAAATTTTCAGGACTAATCACTAGAAGATCCATCATCGTCTTCATGCGCTGCCACAACCTTCTCGAGAAACCTCTTCCTTACTCCATCCAGCACAGCTTCTCTGGACTGTTCCTGCCTGCTACATCCATCATTTAGAACAGGATCTGACTGGCAGAGTGTCAATGCAACACCTGAAATAAAAGGAAAATGCAGATCAATCATGTCATCCCCCAAACAGGGCCAGCAGAAAGTAGCAAACATATTGTTAGTACAATACTTAGCACCAGTTCAAAACTCCAAGAGATTATTGAACTTAACAGCATAAAGAACTAGAGTGGCTATCAAGGTTTGTTTAGAATGGTTAGATGCACCAATCGACATTTTCTTGAAAGAGGGCTGCGATCCACGGTTTTTCCAAGGGCATAAATACTATCACATGATTCATTAACATTATTGTTTAGGTTTCGCATGTACAAGATTAACTGCTATGTGACTTACAACAATTCAAGGAATTCTTCAAATACTAGCAGGCAAATCGAGGTAACAGGAGAGAACTTGCCAAAGAATGACAAAACCTATGAAAAGGTTATGAAGGTCAATGGGCACAATTCCAACTTCTAGATCAACCCATGATCACAACCTAAGTTGCTCTGATTCTTCACGTTCCGTGCCGCACCCGTGCCGACACGACGTGAGTGTGGGATCCGTACCGGATCTAGTCAACCGATTTCGGGTACTTTGACTAAAATCAATGGAGAAGTCAGGACAGATACAATGAGTAACAAAACAAAAGCTAGGGTGATGTTGAAGAAAATGGAATACTATATAAAAATTTCTATGTCGTGCTTTTCCTTTTATCTCTTTCTTGGATTCTCCTCTTTTTCGATATCTTCTCCTTCTTGGAATACCTTGTAAGTTTTTCACATAATGTCCCATAATTTAGACATTTCTATAATTCTATTTTAAATATTTGAATTATTTTTAGCCGAATCCAGCCACCTGTGTTGGTACTTGGATCGATACCCCAGAATCTTAAAATTTAGATCATGAAGGATCTGACCTCTAGATCTGCACCGTATCGGACACCCCGCCCGAGTCGGAGTAACTTAGGTCACAACTGTGTTGAGATATCTTATTCACCACTAGCCAAGACCTTGGGTGCATAGTCGGTGTGGTTATATTTTAGTATCATGAGAGATACGCTGATGGCTACAAGCCTACAACACACTCTTGAAGTAATTTCAGCAGGTATCACCTAATTTCAGTAGTAGCACCCACCCAAAGACCCTCTTGGTGCCACAGGACCAACTCCCACAAAAGAAGAAATAGACCATGTTGCAACGACAACAAATGAGAAAATAAAAGAAAGGTCCTGCTCAAGCTTTACAGCAATTATACAAGATCTTAAGAGAAAATTCCCAGAAAAGAAGAAAAGTTTTGTTAATTGTACAAGCCATGGTTATAACATGGATTATACCCATATAGCATCTGAATGAACAGCTTACACAAAATATTCATACAGGAAGGTAGATGTCAGTCGGCACAACACTGTGAATGAATACAGCAAATTACTACCACTTGAAAGAGAAGTAAAAGGAAGTTGAGCCAGAAAGTCAACAACTTCGTTCATGCAAAAGGAGAAAGAAAGAGAAAGAGTTGGGGTAGCAAAGGGACAACCACTATGAGGAACATACCTTCGGTTGTGCATCTCCGACCAAAACTATGAAGCCCAACATAATTTGACTTCAACGCACTGTTGTTGTACACCAAAACAGTTGGAAGATTACAATCTGGATAGTTCGGAATGCAATCTGTAGAGATAATTTTCACAAATTTGGTTGCAGGGTATTTTGTTGCCAATTCTTCTAAGCACTGCAAAAGTATCTGGCAGCCTGAGTATCTATAAAGAGCATAAAATGCTATCAGAAAGACTGGCATGGAGCTAATAGAGAGAAAAGAGTACCATCTAGATGTAAACATATTTGAAGCTCAAGAGCGCGATGTAAGTTGGCTACGGTGATGAAGAGATGAAAGCATTACTTACCCATCCTTATACAGAAGAACAACCACCCAGATATCTTCTGGAGCTTGGGAAACCTCACGCACAAAATCTGATCCAGAAATTGGCATCACTGATCCAAATCTCACAACCTTAGCAACTTCTTTCATCTCGGCCAACCTCTTCATCCTTTAACAATAACACAGGAAACACATATAAGACACCCTCAACTTCATATTACTCTCAAGCTATATGGCAATATCTCATAAGTACTAAATCAGCGTAATTGCATGTGCACTTTTGCATTGTGTAGCTAATAAGGAGTAAAACTGAAGTTAACCAAGTTGAAACAGAGGCAAATCCTCAAGAGCACGTCAACCACTAACAGAAGTATAATGCCAAAAAAGCTGTTATGCCATAGTTTCTCAAACAAGACCCAAGAAACTATTCTCACCCAAAGACGAGTGCAAGAAAAAAATGCCACTTGGTCTGTTAATCATAACACAACTATAATGCTCACTTCTTTGCTTTGGAAATAGTTTCTTTATTTGACTTGCAACTCTGAATTTTTGTTTTATTGAACAAAGGACCAAATCGGCCAGACTTTAAAGGATGGATACCGATGTAGAGGGTGGGGTATGAATAGATAACACAACATCCGTTGAAACACATGGAGATACAAAGGGATGCAAGAATGTAACAACGTAGAGTCAAGGGAAATTAATGAATAATTGGAGAAACTCTAAAGGAAAACACTTTTGAAAATGAAAAGACCATCTGATGGAACTAAAAGTAGTGAGAGAATAGTGATGGGTTGGTTAGTAGCAGTATGGGTACATGTAGAGGCTGAACAACTACTAGGCTTACCTCAAACAGTGTGCCATGTTTTAGAGGTCCAACCGACTGCTTTGCAAAGGAAGTGGTACCCCATATATGTTTGTTTTATCGTAAGTACCTTATATATGTTCATTAAGGTGGGGAACAAATGATATACAGTCCCATTACAAAAAGCAGCTCAAGAATGGGACATTAATCTATCATGTCTCCTTATTGCATTTTGTTGTACAGTGAAATAGATGGGTAGGAATGACGGCTATACTGTAGTCCATGGACAATTCTCAGTTAGAAAATTTCTTAACAATCTTTTTGTGCAGTTTTAGTTTACTTTAAACATGCTTGTTACTTGAAAAATGATTAGGAAGAGAGAAGATACCATACTACATTCCTCTTCAGTTATGAAGCTACCATGAAGCCCTTTGACTGATAACAGGAAAAGTGAATGGAAAATAATTCACATACATTGCTGCACTTTTTGCAAGAAAATAAAGAAGACAGCAAATCAAGCAAACCAAATATTACTCCAATGTGAGTGCATGAAATCATTCTACTATAGGCCTATTCTTTGTCCTATCCCTTGGTGGTAGGGCTTGCACTATGCCTTCTATTTTCGGAAAAACTGATCTTGGCAAGTTGCTGTTACATTGACAGAAACAAGACACCTAGAAGACAACTCTGAAATGCTTATGAGGTGATTTTTTTATGGCAGTGACGTTCCAAAGGGAGGAAATGTCATTCCAAAGGTTCAAACAATCTCTGTACAACCTTAGCACAGATGCTTCTTTTATGATTACATCAGCTTTGCAGCTGCTGCTAAGGCCACAGCTACCTCATTCATCTACAGCCACATTTTGGTACTTAGTTTTGTGATATAAAAGAAAAATACCACAGTTTGTAATAGGTAATAACTCAGCGTTTTATAAATGACACTGAAGCTCCTGACACTTTCTATAACCCCAATAAATCCTAAGGTTTGACTAGTCTGTGTCTGCTAAGAAAATCAGGAAAAAGATGTAAAGAAACAATTTTGAACACTAACAAACTCAATAAGAGAAGGATCCTGACTTAATTTAATCTATGTCTCATCCAGAGGTGGGTGTACAATTAAAGCTGTAGCTTTGGCTCAAGCCCTACATATGAGTTACAAAATCTACTAAATATGTACAAATATTTAATCTTGGGACCCAGTAACTCAAATAATCAGCGACCTCCTGACCCATAAAATTCAAATGCTGGATCCGCGCACAATTGCTAATACCCCTCAATTGGACTATATGAAGTGTGTATATTGAATAAAAGGAAAATTGGGAGGAAGAGAAAAAAGGGACCTGTATTCCTGGAGAAAACGATCGTCATTGAGATCTGGGTCATCTTCGAGATCGTCAAGCTCATCTTGGGTTTTATCATCGATCCAATCTTTGTCTTTGGAATTTTGATCCTCAGAAGGAGTAAAAGGGGCAGGCTTGAAAGCGGGGGGTTTTGGAGGGAGATTTCCGAGCTTCCTCTGAATATCATCCCACTGTGTTGATGCTCCTTCCACATCCTTGTACACGAAATGGTAATCCGCCATTTTTATTTGATTCTCTCTTTCTCTTTCGCAGAGACTATTACAGCTCAAAGATTTGATCTTTTCACTTTTTCTCGTTTTCTGTTAGCCTTCGTTTCTTAACCCGGATACCCGTCGCCCCGCTCCTCACTGTCCAGAATAAATGAGCCCCAAATAATCAATTCCCAACCGCCTCTATTATTCCGAATATATATTACTACATAATATAAAAATGGGTTCTGAAAAAAACTTGACTGTTGTTATACAAAGATGCTATTGTAGAGAGCTCTGACTGTAATTCGAAATAATAAGTGGATAATTTTACAAATTACTTTGAGAAGAAAAGCTCAAACTCATCCCATATGTTTGCTTAATACATAAGGAATTGCATTAATATTAATTTTTTAAGATCTATAGTTGATGTACATTTTATTCAAGGAATATAATTATTTACCATTAAAATGAGTAACAATTAAATTTGTACGTGGTTTAAAAGATACGTGACTTAATTTAACATGAATGATCTATGGACATAAAATATTTAAAGTAAAGAGAAGCAAAACGGTCAAACCAAGCGTGATATACAATTAAGCCTGGTTTTTGGATGAACACGCAAAATTAACCTCGGTCGAGCCCTCGAGACGGGCTCGGTTGCAACAAAATAATTAAGCAGCTAAAGAACACTATGAACAATAGCTAGTGAACAGAAATGAACATTTATTAATTTGATATGCGTGCCAACAATGGTCCTAAAATAAAAAAGTTCTCCTCTTTACATAGTAGGGGAATTTCAATCCTAGTACAAGTCCAATAAGGCAAAAATCTTCTCTTCTCAATGAATGTTGATTTGCAGTTGATATCGGGCGGGATTCGCGCCGTAATATCCGGTTGAGGGCAGATATTACGACTCCCCGCTTATCGTGCTTAATCGTTTTTCCCTTAGTATCGAACCTTTACTCTGCTCGGACCCAAAGTTCACTTGTATCTGGTCCCCGTTCCAGGTACACCATTCGTCCTCCCCGGGTTCAGAGATGTGGAGCCCTTCGATTTTATTCGAGGTCATACCAGATCGTGCTTCCCTCTCGTTTCTTTACCGAAAAATCGGGGTAACTTTATCCCAGATTTTACCCACACATAGATAGTCCCCGCACTTTTCGGAAAGAAGATTTATTGAAACGATGAGAAATGATTAATTGGCCCCGGTTTCCTCCGCACGTTACAATCGAGTTGACGAGTCAGTGAAACGTCCCATCAGTTGCGTTGTTATGACTTCAAACGCGTGTCAGCCGCCGATTGGCCGTCCTCGAATGGGAGACGTCACAAATTAATTACCTCCCTCCTATAAAAGCTTCGGTTCTTTTTGCACTTTTTTACTTTTCGATTTCAAACCTTCTTAAGTTACCCTCGAACTTTTTACTTGCTCATAATTCCTTCAAATCTTCATAATTGTTCTTTACATCTTCATCTTCCCATCTTCAAATCTTCATATTTTTTCCTTGAACCTTTAAGTTTAACCTTTAAACCTTCATATTCATCTTCAAACCTTCATATCCGCCTTCAAACATTCATATTCCCTGAATTTGATGGTGAAAACCTCGAACTCTGTGCCTCAGAGTACCGCCCCTTCAATTTCCACCCTAGCCTCCTGAAGTGACCTTACCGATAGCGACCCCGGAACCTCCCTTTAAAGATTTTATTCCCGGAGGCTGATCCATAGACAATGATTTTAAGGTCGAGAAGGCCTCCAAACAAGGGGATCGTGGTGAAGAAGTGTGGAGGTACATCTGCCCTATCACCGAAGACACGTTCCCGACAGTCTGGGAGGACGCAAGTGGGGAGGCAAGGAAATAGTCATCCCCGTCGTGACGAGGAAATTACAACTCACGTGGAGGGGTAATTAAGCGTTTACACGTACCCTTTTACTCTTGGCTCGGTAGATCCGGCGGTCCTCGGATTTTGTAAAAGGTACGAGGTCTGTCTCAGGCAAATTCATCTAACTTTTTGGAGGATCGTGATCATCCTCCGTCACTTCATTAATAATACAGAGGAGCCCCGGTTCACTATCAACCACTTACTCTGCATCTATGGCCCCCGAATCTTCCGAGGGGGGTTGATCAAGCTTGCCCAACGGGCAAAGAAGGCTCCGTTCTCGGGCATCAAAAAAGACAGAGACTGAGGCTAGCAGGGGAGATTCGTTCGGGTGAAGACTGAGGATCTCATTCCCTCTGAGTTCCTGCCTTTCCCCGAGAAGTGTAACTCAAAACGTAAGTTCATCTCCTCCTGAGTAGTTAAAATAATTCTTTGATTTTATTCTTCTTTCCCATCGCCCGAGTCCCCAATGCAGTCTCCTCTTTCAAGGATTGGGCCAAGGGGATCTGCTAGAAATTGACTTATTCCGTGCGCGAGTGGCACAAACTCGTAAAAAGCAAGTGGGAGGCATGTTCCCATGGTGACTGTCTTTCTTCGCCTAATTGAATTTCCCTTTTGTTTTATTGTTGTTTTGACTAAGTCCTTTTATTTATTATACAGGTTTTCTTGAGACCACCGAGCTACAGGCAGCGGATGAGGACGAGGCCACGTCCCCATGTGCAAAACCCTCCGCTTTGGGATAGCCTGTTGCCGAGGCCATTGCGAAGAATGAGGAGAAGAAGAGAAGAAAGAGGGGGTCTTCTGGCTCCCAGGACGCGGACGCCGAGGCCAAGGAGAAGAGGGTCGCGGTTAGGGTCCGAAAAAGCAACAAAAAAAGTACTCGGGCTAGGGTACCAGACCCTGATTCCCTTTACCGGCTCAGGGACTACCCTGGAGATGACGACTTGGAATTTGTTGCTCCTGAGCCGGTCATCGCTGCAAAAGAATGGGCGGCGCTAGAGGGAAGCGACCTCAAGGCCGTACCCTCTTCAGCTCGGTAGCTCGAGGGAAAGTCCATAGCTACGGCCTTTCAGAAACTACTCCGGCTCCGAGGGAAGCCGTTGATGTCATCGATGTCCTAGAGTCATTGTCTTACACGAGGTCTCTATTTGATGAGGCTCGGTCCAATAAAGTAAAACGAACCAAAACATCAGGGGCTGCAGATGAGGCCTTCAACTTGTTCTTTGAAGGCATGGACATCGGTGCACTAGAGGACTACTCCGGGTTCGGCCACCTGGCAAAAAAGGATGTTCTTCCACAATTAGGCGGGCCGAGCTCGAGCCCAAAGTTGGTAAATCAGTTCCCCTCCCCGAGCGTGGATCCCGATCGTAAGAGAATGGTCATGTTTACGATCCTGGTAGATACTAGGGTACTGTCCAGACCGGTTGGCGTATCAAGCTACCTTCGTTACTTGGTGACCGAAAAGGACCAAATGAAGATGAACGAAGTGGACGCGCCGAGCCTATTCAACGAGGCACAACAGGCAATGAACAAGTTTCCTTATGTCCCTTAAAGGGTTCATTTAACTTTAGCATCTTTTCATAATTTCATCATTTTTGTTCCTTAGGCCTCTGTGCTTCATCACGAGAGCTTCCATCGGTCTCGGATGGAGGTGAGTCATCTTAAGTTCGAGCTCAAGGAGCAGGTCCGAAAGAAGGACATATACAAAGCTCCTAGCGAGCAAAAAGATGAGGCCCTCAAGGACCTCCTCATCCTCCAAGCCGAGCTGGAAAAAGCTCAAAAGAGGCCTCATCGGTGAAATGGGAGAATACCATTCTGGTCGAAAAGGTAAGGGTATTTGAGATTAATAATGAGAGGCTAAGCACAACTGCTAACTCCACAACCTCGCTGGTCCAAGAGAAGATAGACCTGATCGACCAGCTTCGGGCTGAAATGAACGAGGTTAAAGCCTCGGCCGAGGCGTTGAGGAGCAAGATGGATATCCTGGCCTCAGAAAAGGAGTCTACCAAAGAGGATTTGTCATCAGCCAGGACCAACTCAAGGTGATAAAGGATAAAGCCGACAAGTGGTATCGATTTAATGATGAGCTCCGAGCACAACTGGACTCTGCCGTCATGGAACGGGATGCCCTTGGCCGGGAGTACACCGCACTGAAATCCAAATTGGAGGTGGCTTCGAACGAGTCCTCTGAGGTCTAGGATATGCTAGACCAATATAAAAATGACATGGAGGTAGACGAAACTCGTATAATAAGGAAGGCCGAGTACGTGAAGTGGCTATCCTAGAGAGAGACCCTCGAGGATATTCATGCCTGGGGTTCGATCTAACAGCCGAGATCGAAGAGGCCAAGGTTAAAGAGATGTACGAGCCCGAAGGTTCGGGAAGCGAGTCGAGCTCCGACGAAGACTATGCAGAAATGCTTTAGTTAATTTTTTGTTTTCCTTTGTACATTTTTTTTATATTTTGGGACCGCCTCATAGTGACTCTGTAAATTCTTTTGATATATAAAAATTTTTCCTTCAGCTATATTGCGTCCTTTACTTTTTAGCATTTGCTTGCAATTTTGTTTAAAATACACCATTAATTCCATAGCATAAAATTTGACATAACTAGAGTTTTCATTCCCCTAGAGACCGAATGAGGCCTGATTTATGTAACAACTCCGAGTTGCTTGGACTTCATAATATCTGATAAAAAATGAAGTCTTTAAAATAATTGAATATTTTCACCGGACACGATTATTCTTTTCCTAGGGTGGCTCTTTTTATGGCCGGACCTGAAGTATTCTTTCACAGATTTTAACTATGTGTAAGGACGTTACTCTCTATGTATGGAATCGGACATCTCCGAGCCATTTTGAGTTGGCCGTAGCCTTTCATGTTTGGGCCTTGCCTAATAGGCTCGGTGCCTCTAGGATTTGGTAGCACGTGTTATCAGATCTTACTATCCGATACCAGCCCCCGGTTCGAGGAGGCCCGTGGGCTTCACTATTTATTCTAAGTAACTTAATGATAATATCACGGGTGCAAATGTGAACCTGATGTAATATAGAAGGAAACCTTATTTTATTATTTTGAATGTAGAGTACATAATCGAAGGTACAAAAAGCTTTCTGCCATGGCAAGAATGAGCTACACGGACACAGTTCATTTGACTGTTTGACCCTTACAATTAATATTTATATTCAAGCCTTGGATTTTAATATCAAATAAAAAATGCATTCTAAGTTTTCGAACTCAGGATCTTAACTTAGGGTGTGATGTGCCCCCAGTATTCGAGACTGAGCTTGCGAGGGCTCGAATACTATTGATCCAATACGGGTGATCTGCAATCCCGACCTCAGGCCGGTTTTCAAAATGAGGGTAGCACGTTTTACTTTTGCCTCGTTAAAAACCTTACCGTAAAACCCACTTTCGGGAAAAAATTGGTCCAAGGGAAAAAGAGTGAAACACATGCTTTCAGACCTAATCCTCAGATTTTACCTCGACTGAATACCTGTACGGGTCACTTCAAAAAGTAATAAACGACAAATGAAATTGTGTCCGAACCTTAGCATTAGTACCGCTTTAACTGTGCCACATTCCAGTTGTTGGGTAGCTATACAACGTTCCCTGAATCAAGCTTATATGAGCCTTTTCCAGTTATACCGGTGACTCTTTACGGACCTTCCCAATTCAGGCCTAGTTTCCCGTTGTACGGGTTCTTGGTATGCAACATAACTTTCCCTAATACCAAGTCCCTAACTTGGGAGTGTTCAAGGTTGGACCTTCGATTGTAGTATCTCCCCATTTGTTGCTTTTGGGCCGCTAACAGGACTAGGGCAGCTTCTCGCCTTTCATCAGATAAGTCTAAGATTGCGGCCATGGCCTCGTCATTCGACGTCTCGATAGAGTACTGGAACCTTAGGATCAGTTCTCCTACTTCGACCGTGATCAGAGCTTCCACACCGTAGACTAAAGATGACGGTGTTGCATCGGTGCTTGAATTTGAAGTCGTTCGGTATGCCCACAAGACCTTGGGAAAAATTTATTTCCACTTTCCCTTTGAACCGATCTATCTCTTCTACAGGTTTTGGAGTATAGTTTTGTTTGTTGATTCCGATTGATTTTTCCACTAGGGTGGTAGGGCATCGACAAAATCTTTTTAATCTCGTGGTCTTCGAGAAACTTACTAACTTTGCCGCCGATGAACTGTCTCCCATTATCGCAAGTGATCTCGGTTGGTATCCTGAACCGGCATATTATATGATCCTAGATGAATCCAAGACCTCTTTTTCCCGAACCTTCTCGAACACCTGTGCTTCGACCCACTTGGAGAAATAATCGGTCATGAGAAATATGTATTTGGCTTTTCCAGGTACCCATTACAAGGGAGCGACAATGCCTATACCCTATTTCATAAACGACTAGGGGGATAAGACCGGGTGAAGCATTTCCCACAGTTGATAAATCATCGGGGCATGCCTCTAGCATTCGTTACACTTTCGAACAGAGTCTTTCACATCCTTTTCCATCTCGTTCTAGTAATAACCGACTCTGATCAATTCCGAAACCAAGGATTCTACTCCGGAATAGTTTCCAAAAGTACCCTCATGTACCTCCCTCAATAAGTAGTCAGTCTCCTCCGTACCCAAGCACCTAGAAAGCGGCTCGAAAAAGGATCTTTGATATAATTTTCCACCGACCAAATCGAACCCGACATCTTTGCCCTTGATTCCGTGTGATGCGATGGAAATTTCCCTTTCTGAAGGTACTCTATGTATTTGTTTCTCCAGTCCCAAGTCAATCTTGTTGAGTCCACCTCGGCATGACCTTCTTCTATAACTGAGTTCATCAATTGCACCATTGTTTTGGAGTTGAATTCGTCAGAGTCGACTGACATCCCTAGATTGGCCAACACGTTGGTCTCGTTATTTTGCTCTCGAGGTACGTGCTGTAGAGTCCATTACTTGAATTTGTGCAAGGTCAGTTGTAACTTATCCAAGTATCTCCGTATCCATTCCTCTTTTACTTCAAACGTCCCTTTGACTTAGTTAAAGACGAGGAGGGATTCATATTTGGCCTCGATCACCTCAGCCCCCAGGCTCGTAGCAAGTTCTAGACCTACAATCATAGCCTCATATACGGCTTCGTTGTTAGTTAATTTCACAGTTCTAATAGACTGCCTTATTACGTTACCCGTATGTGGTTTTAATATGATCCCTAGCCCGGACCCCTTTGTGTTGCAAGAACCATTCGTGAATAGGGTCCAGACCCCAAGCTAGTCTCTAGGCGAGTAGTAATTCCTTCTCGGCCTCGGGGATCAAGTTTGGCGTAAAGTCAACCATGAAGCCCGTCAAAATATGAGATTTTATGGCAGTCCGGGGTTTGTACTCGATATCATACCCGCTAATCTCTACGACCCCTTTGTCCAGCGGGCCGAGAGCTCGGGTTTGTGCGTAACATTCCTTAGCGGGTTTGAGGTCACGACACATATGAGGTAGCACTGAAAGTACGGTTTTAATTTCCTACATGCGCTCAACAAGGCGAGTGATAATTTTTTTAAGTGTGGATACCTTGTCTCCGCATCGCCTAGTGTTCTAGTAATGTAATAAATTGGAAACTATGTACCTTGTTCTTCTCAGAATAGGACACCACTTACTGCTACCTCAAAACTACCAAGTAGAGGTATAATTTCTCGTTCGCCTTTGAAGTGTGCAATAAGGGAGGGCTCGATAGATACCGTTTGAGTTCTTTAAATGACCGCTAGCATTCTGGGTTCCAAGAGAAGTCATTCTTCATCTTTAGTAATGAGAAGAATCGGTGGCTCTTGTCTGACGGCCTCGAAATAAACATGCCCAACACGGCTATCTGCCCGATCAATCTTTGTACTGCCTTTACGTTCTCGACTACGGTGATATCTTCTAGGGCCTTTATTATGTCTGAGTTGATCTCTATTCCCCGGTTGGACACCATGAACCCGAGGAACTTGCCCGAGCTGACTCCAAAAGCACACTTCTCCAGATTCAGCTTCATGTTGTATTTACTTAATATGTCGAAGGTTTCCTGCAAATGGTCTTCTCTTCGTAGGGACTTAACGAACATATCGTTCATATAAACTTTCATTGATTTCCCTATTTGTTCTTCGAACATCAGTTAACTATGAGTTGATATGTGGCATCGATATTTTTTAGCCCAGATGACATTACATTATAACAATAGGTGTCGAATTTAGTTATAAAACAAGTCTTTTCTTTGTCACCCGGGTCCATCTGAATTTGGTTGTACCTAGAATAGGCGTTGAGAAAACTCATTATCTCGTGTCAAGCCGTCACATTGATCATTCGATCGATGTTAGGCAAAGGAAATGAATACTTTGAACATGCCTTGTTTAAGTTCTTATAAGCCACACACACTCTAATTTTGTTTCCATTCTTAGGTACGACTATTACTTTGGCTAACTAATCAGGATATTTAACTTCCCGGATAGAACCTATTTTCAAAAGTGTAGATACCTCGTCTTTGATGAATGCTTGTTTTGATTTCGGACTGTGTCCTTCTCTTCTGTTTGACTAGGTGGAATTTGGATCCAAGCTCAATTTGTGAGTTGTCACCTCTGGTGGAATCCCTGTCATATCTAAGTCAGACCATGCGAAACAATCGTCATTAGCTTTAAGGAAATCAATAAGTTTTTTCCTGAGCTCGGGAGTTAACCCCGTGACCAGGTGTACCTTTCAATCCGGTAGGTACTCAATCAGTATGACCTGCTCCAATTCCTCGACTGTTGATCTAGTGGCATAGATGTCATCGGGTGCTGTAAAGGATATCAAGACACCGTGAAAGCTTGATGTAGGGTTAAAGGCACCTCCCTCATGCTGTGAAACCATGGCCTCTCGAACAAGGCGTTGTATCTCATATCCCCATTGATCACATAGAATTTTGTTTTCTGGGAGCCCCCTTCTGCCTTTGCACTCGAGGACCAATCTCCGTCCGGCCCGAGGAAACCTTTGCACGCCTCCGTTACCTTTTGGGAGGCCTACGCCCCATAGAGACTGTCTACCTGGGACTGTCCCTTGGCCCGTAGGTCCTGACACAAGGTTAGAATTCTAGCCCTTCCAGAGTGGTATCTCATTGATGGATCGGGACCCTCCGGAAGGAGGCCTTCTTCGCCTTCCACCTAAGCTGCGCAGGAAAAGCCTAAAGCCAATCCCAAGGAACAGTGAAGCTTCATAGGGTCTTTCTGTCCAGGTGCAGGTAGTCCACATCTTCACAAACATGTCTATTTCACCGAGCCTCTTTCCGAGACAGTGCCCAGATCGTTACGCCTTTTGTGCGGGTCGGAACTTACTCGACAAGGAATTTTGCTACCTTAGGACCGTTATAGTTACGATCGCTGTTCACCGA